>JAPYZM010003471.1:0-11158 GCA_030522845.1 Psyttalia concolor
CTCTCTCTCTCTCTCTCTAAACCTCTCGAGGATAGCAAAGTGCAGTATTAATTATTAATCGTACTCGTTAGAATATTATTATTGTTTCTGCTGATAATATTATCATATTATTATCATATCGTTAATTACTTTTTCCTCTCATTTTTTTGTTTCTCAATGGAACTGCATTTAATCTATTAATAGTTGATTGATATATACTCGCAGGAATTACTTATGATACAAACAAATGTCATTCACGTGATAATCAACGTAACTAGAGTTGACCAACTGTTACAGTCACTAGTGATTAAATTTTTAATAATTAAATCATTATTTTACCTAAAACGCTGTCTCTGGCCTCTCAAATTGTTTATCATCAATCGGTGAATTAACAAATCCCATCAATTGCGTATAAAATAGTCGGTAGACACTATGTACAACGCTTGACGACGACATTGAGATTCAGATGATTGTTATTATCGTTATTATTCATATTTTTTTTTGTTTCTTTTAATTTTGTCAAGTAACATCACAGCATATTAAAAGAAAAAGAGGAAATTATTGAACAGAAAATTCAGTAATAAAAAAAAAAAGAAAAAGAATTTTGTAGCCTAATGTGTTCGTTATTGAACACTCATTACAATTAAGCGTAAAAATTTTCATTCGTTAAATTACCGAGCCCACGACTTGCTGTATTGCACCTCAAGGTAATTCCAATTGTTGCCGAGAATTATTCGGGATAATTGGCGGTGAAACAATCGCATTACAACAATACATCGATGAGTTCTTCTCGCTTATGATTAGGGTATTCGAGAGAAAATTTATGACAATGTGGGGGTAAAAATTGGAAAACATTTTGGTTTTTTTACATTTACGATTGGGCCAGTAGTGAAGTGGTGGAGATGGAACATTTTTAACTCTGCAATTTTTTGATTTGGTTTTTTTTATGGAGATAATATTGGGTTAATTTGAGGTTAGTCATGGGAATACCTGGAGAACTGATAATTGTGAGAAAAAAATAGCAAGAGTTTTTGGCTTTTCTTCTTTGGACTTGACATTTGGAATTTTATCTTCCTCTCGCCACTTCACTAAAGATTATTTTCGTTACAGGTAAAAATTGGAAAACATCTTTTTCGACATTTGCAGTTGTTTCAGTAGTGAAGTGGTAACGATGGGTAATTTTAGCTCCTGCAATTTTTTTCTACAGATAATTATTCAATTACTGACAATAAATGTCAGGAATTATATTGTTTATTTTTTTCTTCTAAAAAAATGTATCAATTCACCAGATTTTTGTTTTCCAAATAATGGCCTTGGAAATGTTTTTAATTTTTGACTCTTCTGGCAATTATGAAAATATTTCGAGAGCCTTGAATTTTAAGAGAGAAGAAAAATTAAAGAAATTTTCAAATATCCAACCTAACATTTCCCTCACCACTTCACTAAAGATTATTTTCATTACAAGATTCAGTGCTGATAATCAAAAATTATGAGAACGAATGACATGGCACAATCAGCTGATTCTCGATAATTCGACTACAGATGATGGCCAGATTAATGGATCCCATTGTTGTCGTCGGAGTCTGCCTCCTCATACCATCTACGAGTATTTGGATTTATTCCACTGTTCTCGCGTGAGGAAGGAGCGGACAATTTATTAAAAAGGAAGGTAATTTGTTCTCATTGGAGGACTCAACAGGATACTACACACGTACACAATTACACTAGCGGTTCCCATACCGAGACATTTCTTCTTTTTTTTTTCTCAATGAATAATGAGTCTTGCGGTGTGTTTTGTCAACATTAACTCCAGTGGTGAAATGATAAAGAGCAGATTGTTATGTAAATATTTCTGAATCTAATTATTTTCGGGGCAAACATCAAGAGATCTTTTTCCTTGAGAATTTCATGAGTGAAAAAAAGTGTATCTTGACATTTTATCCTGAATTGACCAAATCCCAAGATATTTGCCAACTTATTTCGAGATATTTTCCTTTGACAACTACTTTTACAAACCTTCGTTCAGCAAATACAGTCGGACGAGCGGTTTGATCTCCAAATATTTTCCACAGTTGACAAAATTCTCAATGAAAAACACCTCCCAAGATGTCACCCTCGCAGATATTCACAGAAGAATCCCCCAAATGTACTTAAAAATCATCTTCATTTTACCAATTAACTACTGACTCGAGTTTCTATATAAAAGAAATAAACAAAAGAAATAATAGTAATTAGTTCCACTGTACTACCGACTCATTGTAGTGCACGAGTCGTTGTTGAACGTGTGGCCGTATTAGGTATATTGACGATTATTGTAATTAAAGACTACTTGGAGGAAATGACGTGGAGCTATTGCTGTGGGCTAGACTTAGCATTGAACCACTCAGGCTCTCGTCATCGGGGTAAGACTCTTTAGATGCTTCGGCAATTGCTAGAGCACTGAAACAAAACAATTGTCAACAATTCATTGCCATCATCCCTGGCAATCCAATGGCAAATCAATGGCAAATTGACATCAATTGGTAAAACCATAATTACCTAAATCCAATTCTCGCACTCTCCTCGTCAAATTGTTGTAACTCACGTTCCTGTCTCTCATGCAACAAACGTATCCTTTCGCTACGTTCTTGAAGGAATTCCTGAGTCTCTAGTTCCATTTTTTGCTCCAACAGGGCTCGCCTCACCGACACCCGATCCTCTAGTTCGCGTCGTTCGCGATTACGCTGGGCCTCGGCCTGCATTTTATTCTTTGACTGGTACGCCATCAGTATCTCTAGTTCATAATTGAGCCTCTCCTAATCGATTAAACAAAAAACAATTAATGAAAGCAAAACAAAAGAACAATTAATGAAAGCAAAACAAAAAGAACAATTAATGAGAGCAAGGCAAGAACTTGAATGAAAATATTTAAAGAAATGCACGTCAAATGCTCAATTAAAATAATTCGCGGAATACTCGGTACGATGAACTACAGTAGTATTTTAATTTTGACGATCATGATGTCAGCGTATGATTGAGACAAAAAATTACCTTGAGATGATGGCATTCCACCTCCTGCGACTCGTCTAACCTGATGCTCTGCTTCTGCAACATCTCCGCAATACTCTGCTCATACTGATCCCCAAGTAGCGCGAGCTTTCGCCTCTGCTCCTCCTTCAATTTTTTAATAACCGACTTTTGCTCATCCTTGGGTGTCGTCTGGAGTATCTGGGCTTTGAGGGCTTTATACTGGCGCGTCTGTATCTTGCATGTCTCCCTGAATTGCTTCCTAATCTGCATCTCCTTCTGCTTCAAACTCTTCGGCTGTTGTTTCAACTCGAGTGCATGTTTCTTTCGCAAATCGCGCTCAGCTCGCTGCATGTAATCCTGCTGATTGCAAAGCTCGGTAGCATGTTGACGCTGAATTTGCTCCTCTCTCAGTGAATGCACCGCCCTTTGTTGTCTATACTCTAATTCCTGGGTTTTCTCGTGGTGTCTCAGCAACATCGCGTGCGCCTGCTCCAACTGTTGTTGGCGTTTATTGAGTTCCTGTGCGATAAGACAACAGTTTAATTGATAATTGGGACAATATCTCAGGAGCGAGTGGGTGGAGGACAATTTCGTGAGCTTTTCATGCTATTTAGGAGTGACAAAGGAGGCCTTTCTTCGAATGTTCTCCCCCCCATCAATTTATTAAAATTTTTTCTTTTACTCCCTACTCACTTATTTCTCCAAAACGCACTTTGCAAATGTTCCTAATTTTCTCTAATTTGGTTTTTAAATAGGTAGTTATCACTCTTGCAGATCCCCTTATTACAAAAAACCAAGTTATAAATAAAACCTCTAGATAAGAAAATTAAAAATAATTGAATGAATCTCCTGAAAAAAAAATCATTCGAAATTTACCTCGCGCAGAAGCTCCTGCTCGAGGCTATGAAAAATGAGCAATTTTTTTCTCCGGAATTTTCGTATCTCCAGATCAAGATACTCCAGCTGTCCTCTTGCCAGCCGCTGCTCCTCCTGCGCCTCCATCTGTCGAAGATTGTCCTTCTGGCTCTGGAGTGTAGCATCTCTTTGTCGCTTGGGTGTTACCTCATCCTGGGAGAGTTCTCGTTTCCATCTCTCCTTGTACGCCTTGTACTCTCGTTTCTGCTGGGTCTCCAGGGCCTTGCGATCTGCCGCCTGTCTGCTGATAATCTCCTTCTGGAGTTTCTTCTCAGCATTTTGATTCTGCTTCAACTTTCTCTCGAGCTCCTGCAGATGCCTCAGCTGGAGTTTCTCGAGTTCTTTGCTGAATTGTTGGAGGAGTGTCTCGTACTCCTTGTCCAGGAGCTGCTTGTGCGACTCCACCTCCATTTTACAGCGCTCCTCGAGCTTCACGAGAGCCCCCTGGTGCTCCCTCCTCATCCTCTTGTATCTGTTACATTTTTTGAATAGGTTTTTAATAAGCAGTCGGATATTTATCTCCCAGTGGCTCGGCGATTTTTATAGCCTAACAATTGTCCTACTGTCACTTACCCTGACATCTGCTCGTGCATCTCCTCCTGCATGTGCTCCTTCTGCTGTTTAGTGACAATTGACGTTGTCCTTATAGTCGCAAAATTATTGGCACCGTGCTCGAGTAAATTGGCAGTGACGCCGGCGGACATCTTGTGACGATTTCTCACTGATCCTGATGAGTAGTCATTCGCCTCGTTTACATTCGGCAGTGGTAGACTGTTGGTCGAGGAACTTTGGGAACTCGCTGACACTCCCATCGAGTGAATCGAGTGCTCCGATGTTATGGAGTTACTCTTGCTGCTGTCACCACCTGTCTGCTCGTCCGGTGTATCATCAGCATCACCCACTTGGCTCTCACTCTCGCAGGCATCGATCATCAGGATTTTCTTCATTTTACGGTAGTTCAGATTGTCCAGCTCATGAACGGCTCCTTTGGTACGCTGAATGAGGTCAATCAGGACTTGAGGGGAGCGCGTTCTCGTTACAAATCCGTGCTGGAAGGATATATTATTTTAATAATTATTTGGTGTATTGCTCACTCTCCTGGCCCTCCTCAGGGAGTTCTTCATTTTTTTTTTCATTATCAATTCATGCAAATTCTGAAGTTTACTGCAATGCAATGTTAAAAATGTTAATGTTAAAAATATGATGGGCAGATAATTTGGTGGGGAAAGATAATAAAATCGAGCGCAGATAAAGCTCCAAAGGACAGTCGATCCGGGCCTTAATTTATGAAAAGTTATTCCTTTTTAGTGACTCACCGACAATAATTTACCAGACGATGGCCTCTCATTGGGGCTCTTCGTCAAACAGACTTCCACGAAATTCCCGAAAAGATCCGACCAGTCTGGTGAATTTAACGTTGGCGTATCATTCTGAGCAATATGATACAGTGCACTCATAGCATTCATGTTGAAATACGGTGGCTTCCTCTCCGCTGCAAACAAAAATTCCCATTAGTAATGACGAGAAAAAAAACAATTCGCCTAATCTCTTCGTCCAGTGATAAAAAGCCGGAAGTGGAGAAGAATCAAAAGAAACGGGAAGAATGCAAGAATTCAGGGGACGTCAAATAAAAATATATTTTCTTGCAGAAAAATTGAAATTTCAGAAGAAGTTGTTTTTTGTGCTTTCGTTTTTGGGGGGAATTCATTTTTGGGGAATAGTTCAATTGGAATGTACAATTTTCCGTGGTTTTCCCGGGAATTTTCAATGACTGAAGGTTTTAAAATTCCAGATTTTACGGAAAATTGAGTGGAATTAAACATTTTTAACGGAATTTCTAAATATCCTCTGGACAGAATAAAAGAACTTCAATTGCCGATAACTCGGAATCGGCAGAGTGAAATTGAATAATTTTGATTTCAAATTAAAGCTCGGGATTTCGGTCTCAAAATTAAATAAAAATCATTCAATTTCATTCGGCCGAACCCGAGTTATTGTCAATTGAAGACGTTCCATTTTGCGCCACTCGCCCCTATTCTACTCACTATGACGGGGGCAAAATGGAATCTCTTAGATTGACAATAACTCGCGATCGGCTGAGTGAAATTCAATATTTTTGATTTCAAATGAAAGCTCGGGCTTCCACCTTTGATATGAAATAAAAATCATCCAATTCCACTCGGTCAATCCCGAGTTATTGACAATTGAAATCCTCCAAGTTTCACTCTCCCCTAGTTAACAGATTTTTTCAGATTTCTCTTTTTGTTTATGAAATTATTTAATAAAAGTTAACTGTAAAGCTTTCGTCTTCATCCGTAAACGTTTAAAACTATTTACCCAATTCTATACACGTGATTCCTAACGACCAGACATCAACCTTCCCGTCATACTGGCCCTCGTCCATGGCGAGGATGACTTCGGGTGCCATCCAGTAGGGAGTCCCCACAAAACTGTTGGCGGGGCACTTTATACTGGCCGATCCAAAGTCAGCGAGTTTGACAGTGCCATTTTCAGTCAACAGTATATTGCCAGCTTTGACATCACGATGTATTCTACCGAGTGAGTGGAGGTAATGCAAGCCACGCAGTACACCCTCACAAATTGCTGCTATTTCGTCCTCCTTTAATGGTCGTTTGTGTACTTCAATTATATCGGAGGCTGAGCCAAGACAATACTCCATAACGAGCTGGAATGTTGTTTTTAAATAGTCAGTCAGGGCCTAACGGGAAAATTGAAGAGTCATTTTTTACCATGAGAAATTGATTGTTAAATTGCCCGGAGATTAATTGAATTGTTGCAAATTCACTGGTAATTTATGGACAAATTCGAGGGGAAATTAAAACTTTCTGGTGATTTTTAACTTGAGAGCTCCGGACATCTGGTGCAATTATCGACAGATACCTCAAGTAAAGCTCCCAACGCCTCATCCATAATTAAATAATAAAATAAAATTACCGAAGTCTCATAATCAACGGACGAGGAAACAAAATTAATCAATTAACACCGACGAGTACGTCCTGATCCCACAGAAAACAAATATCGTCTCAGGAACAGACAATTGGCACCCGAAAGATCACGTCAAAAATGATCCCCAGGATTTCCCCCGCCCCAACGCTCCCGTCGGTAAAAAAACTATCTAAAACCGTTCAATTGAAGACAAAAATCTTCACCGAGCCAACAGGGACAACTTGACGATGTAGTGACACTGAATTTCACGTGGACTATTCATCCCACAATGCACCACGAATATCAGCAGGGCAAACGTTCAACATCCTGACGACCTTGTTCATGTACAAAGACCCGATGAATGTCATCAAATCTTGGAAAACATCAGCTGATTTTCCAGAGCATAAAAAAAATTCCTATTTAATCTGTCGACCATCTCCGGGGACGACATCCCCGTCCCCAAACCATCCGATCGATGACTCTCCTCATTAAACAACGAAACAAATAAATAAACATTGAATGACAAAACTCACCCATGCGGTGTGCTCCCTCAGATAGCAGCCCTTGTACTCAATGGTATTAGGATGATTCAACTGTCTCAAGAATCTTATCTCCTTGAGTATATCTTGCCACTTGTCGACAGTCTGCTTCCCCAAATACGACATTTTCTTGATGGCAACGATTTCCTTGGTGAGGAGACATCGTGCATAATAAACAGCTCCAAAGCTTCCATGTCCAATCTCCCTGAGATCCTCGAATATCTTCTCAGGATCATTCTTCTCGAAGAGCTCGGCAATCTCGGGATCCTTGAGACTACCAGGCCTGGGTATAGCAGGCATTTTAGCTGTATCAGATTCACCCAAATGTCTGTTATCTTGTCCAAGCTTAATTAGCTCCACCCCACCACCAAGTGAATTCCTTTACTCTCTTCTCATGTGTTCTACTTTGGTTTCCCTTGTCAGTCCATCATCCAGTCTGCTCTATTCCCTCGTCACACTGCAATCCCTAGGAACATTTTCACTCAAATAAACACTCGAGGGAGGGCTTTGAGGGTCAGGGATTCATCAGCGAAAGGTCGCGCCGCTAAATTACGAGATTTTGGGGTTATTACACGGGAAATTGGCTCGACAGCGATCGAACTGAGGAAAAAATGTTGGGGGACTTTTCTTTAGGAAATTTTCTACGCTAGGAAAATTGTTCTGTCACTATTTTTGGTAAAGACCCCATTGGACTAGATTTTCCACTCTCAATCGTCAATAACTCTAGAATCGGATCGGTTGATCGAGATATACAGGAGGAATTGGAAAGGTTAAATTCGATTCTCCCCCAAGACAATAGTCATTTTCGTTAAACTGCACAGTTTGGTCACGTCATTCCTAGGAATGTCGTGACACATATCCTGGAGTGACTGCGGTCAGAAAACGTGCAAGAGAGAGCGAAAATTGTGTGGACAAAATATCCATCAAAACTACATCTAATCAAAGGTTTTTTTCCACTTTCCTCTGTTATCACATTTAATTAAGCAGATAAAAAGTAAAAAGTCCTCGCATCAAAAGAGCTTCAGACTCTCCGAAAATATCGCCACCCCACCTTCCCCCAAATAATCAGCTCCCAGAGAAGATAAAAAAAACATTATCCAGGAATGCCCGTTTCCTCTGCACTTTTCCTTCCAAAAATCCCGAAACCCTGGGAATCCTCTGGCTCCAAGTCCTCCCAAAAACTCCAGGCCACCCAAAAAATTGATCAACACCTTCGTCACCTTCCCCACTCCCTCAATTGCGTCTAAAAAAATCCAAAACCCCGGCAGGAAGGCCAGTCCAACCCTTCTCGCCCCAAAAAAAATCTCCACCCCACATTCCTCCCCAACTAAAAAATCCCAGGCAGCACAAAAGCCCTTATCAATCCCTTCACCTCTTTCTCCTCCACTTGTCCCCAAAAATCTCCAAATCCTCGAGTCCTCCCCAAGTCCCTCCCCTCACAGGCCCCCAGGCAACCCAAAAAAAATAATCAAGGGCTCCTCCACCTTCCCCCGTTATTCCATTCCTTCAATTCTGCCAAATCCCCGACACTTGCGTGCAATAAACCCCACGCCCGCATTGCCAACCCCCCCCTCCCCCCCCGGAAGAGCCCAACACAATCCCCCCCTTCCCCCCCCCCCCCGCGATCAATATCCCAATCAGCCCTCCTCGATCCCAACATCACCTACTTTGATTGATACCCCAGCACAAATCCACTGAACTTGAAGTCAAAACTCTTTTTTTCACCCAACTTATATTCACCTACAAAATGGCGATAACGTGAGCTGAGACATGCGCGCGCGGTCTGTCTGGTCGGGATGATAGGTTTGGTCCTACCCTTTCACGGATCATTCGTGAATCCATGAAAATATCATATCCCACTTGCCCTCCCCCATTTCATCAACTACAAGCTCTTCACCGAGGAATGACATTTCGCGAGCAGTTCCCATGTCATCTAGAGACTCAATCGGACTTCATGAACAATTTGGCTCATGAGTATTGACGACTGGAGGCAATTTTCTCACTCTCACCGTATATGTATCTGTTATGCATGTACACGCCCCGTTCGTTTGCGAGACGAATCCATGCACTCACTCCCCCCCGGGTACAAGCACTTTTGTCAACACTTGATGTCTGCTTTTTATTTTCTGCCCGTGGACAATTAATGGTCGAGAACGGGAGCAGTCGCCGGAGACTTGGGATTCACTGGGGGATGATTGTTCGCTGCCGGATGCACAATATGGATTGTGGGATGGGGATGAGGTGTTTGTGTATGTCTAGGTCTTATACATCATCTGGGGGGTGTGAGGGAGGCGCGGAGCAAGGCCCCCGGGGCTGAGGGCCTCTTGGGCTGGGATTGGGACGAGGGCGGGTGGCGGGTGTTTATTTATTGAGAGGAATGCTCAAGACCTACCGACTGACTCACGACACTTGGGACCATATGCAAAAAATGTGTATTTTCGGTGGTTGCTGGGTGACAACGAGGGGGAGCCATCGCCGCGGAACACACACACAAAGGGCGGAGGGGGGGCATGGACACCCACGAGCGCCACTTTTACAGTGACAAATCCAGGAACACTCTCTCCAGGCAGCCGCCAAAATTCAAGGTATCCGCGGAGTCCGGTCCAGGCGAGGAACACCCTGGAACCCCTGGACATATTGACAGACTGTCTTCACTCGGTGGACCGTGAAAAGGTCTTTCTCGTCAACTCAAAATCAAACAGTCGACAATTCATCCGAAATTCCTGGGGAAAAATTCCTGTTGGAGTGATAAAAATTGACAGTTGACACTCAAAAAACTCCTCAAAATCCCCCAGCCACAGCAAATAGCACAGAAAATGTGTGACGATCTCGTGAAGAACCGAAATCCCAACAGAAAAGTTGAAATTCGTAAGGCTCGGGTTGTCCGGGTGTCCGAGCTCGTCTACAAATTTCTCCACGAAGTCTCCAATTCTACTCGCCGTACAAAGCGAATAAGTGCAGTAGATAATTTCCGAAAGTCACATGCACCTGTTCACCGTCGAAACCGGCGATTGTAGTCCCCCAGGTGACCCTCGTCATTTTTTAAATTCCCAAAAAATTCACAACATGCGACGTTGAGTCCCTTTAACTCCATGGACACTCCCCCTTAACTATCCTAACCTCGTTTTATGTAACATCACAACATATGATAATCACCTGAAGCTTTTGGTGCTCCAGAGAGACTGGAAAAATCGGGGAAATCCAAGCCTCAGGAGAAATTGCCGGCGGTCACGCGGGGGAGCACCTGGGGGATAATTATTTGGATGTTGTGAGAGTGGATAATTAATATCTTTCATTAGACGAGAGAGAGTGCCCACTGGGATGGCTGCTATTTCTTCCTTCAGTGCTTTGCAAATTGCTCGTAAGTGAATTTACACCAACACCTGACGATCCAACGTATCTTTATAAACATTACAATTGTTATAAACAATTCAAAAGCACAATTAACTCATCCTCCAGGATAACAATCTGGAAAAATTCTGAACTCAAAGTTAACGAAAATGAACTTTCCAAGAGACTTGCCTCGACCTCAACCAAAACCTCAATTCTGTTGTTGTTATTATTGATTTACGATATTTGTTATTTGTTTACGGTATTTGGGTACCTCGAAATGGTCAGCAGGTAAACGGATAAGTGTAAAATATTGTTGACTTCAATGAAATAAATGGACAGTAGACGTTGGATTAGTTAGAGAATGCAGCAGTGAAAGTGTAGGAGATCCAGTTTCAATTAATTAATTTGACTTAATTAATGAGCTATTTAATTTGTTT
>JAPYZM010003473.1:0-14482 GCA_030522845.1 Psyttalia concolor
TCTCCAGGGTTGTTATTTAGTTACAGGAATGGACAACAAATTCTGGCAATTTTTTTTGACTTCCCTGAATTGCCACAATAACTCATCGACTCGCGGAGAAAATCCCGCGATTCGATCCCTGTGCGCAAATTAAAGTGCTCAACTCCAAAAATAATACCATTAGGTTTATTAACATTTTACTAGAGGCATCTGCATATCAAAGATAAAGTACACATTATTGTTTTTATGCAGAGTGACTCATAAAGCCACTGATCCCTAAACAAAAATGTATTCTTCCTACTTTCGTATTTTCTATTCTCCTCTGGCCGTTCTCTGCCAAAGTCAATACAAATGCAACTCTTCACCTGTTTGTTTTTTGTCCTCTTCAGTGACAAAAAAAAGTTGGATTAAAAAAAAATTGCTGGAAAATTGTCATTTTCGAGAGGCAAAAACAAATCAAACACCCAATGGAGTAACGCAATTTGCCAAAATCCTCCTTATCCCTGTAGACAGGCTAAAACCGAAATTCCAGACCAGAATTATCGACTCAATCCAAAAATAATACCCACAAGTTTCATTGACATTTTACCAGAGTCGTGTGCATATCAACGTTATAGTCCAGTTTATTGTTTTTATCCAGAGTGACGTATAAAGCCACCGAGGAAATAGCCAATGTGTGTCATAGTGCCATAACACTTTTTAAGTAAAAAGCATTGGATCGATGGATAATTCTCCCAGTGGATATGTTTTTTCTTTGTTACTAAAATGAATGTTGAAAATGCTAGGCATTTTATATTTCAAAACAAAGACTCGATTCGAGCAAAAAATAATAATGCAATTGCTCAATGATTTCCGGGTGACACGGCACAATCCATCGACCATGAACACACGATGACATTATATTGGTCTCCAGTCATTGGTTCACTGCAATTTATAAATTCTCAAATTATCATAATTATGGAGAGCTATCGATTGTATCGTCACATGAGCAATGCTAGCTTGTAATACTTTATTCATTTCATGGTATTATCGATTACATGTGGTGCACTGAATAACCATCATAAATTCATACATCCAACAGCCTTGACCCACATCACGACAGCCAAGGTGTGTATGTGGGGCAACGGCCACTCTCAATGTCCAATTATTTTTGCTGGAGTAATGTCTCACGTGTGTACTCCTCCTGTCGAAGGCTTCCGACAAATTTCAAAGAGGTTTATCCATTTTTATTTCCCCCTCATTCTTTTGTCTCCTTGTGTACTCAACTCTGCATGTGTGACACGCCGGAACCACTGGTGATTCGATACCCACGGGGGGGTAGACAAGGTGACAGACGAGAAAGGAGGGATTTTTGCCTGTAATTACACGCTGACCCGCGGCTTTGCACCCCCTCCTCCAGAGGGCTCGTCAAAATGCCCTGTTATTTTCATTGGCTCTTGTAAGGTCGATCATCATCTCAACTAGGGTTCCGACTCTACGGATTTGATTCTGTTTATTTGTATATTTTTTAGGGATATTGGCGAAGGGTGGGCAAAATGGGATACCTGAAAATGCACGAAGTATTGAAAATTCCCATAAATGTTTATAAACCTTCCAAATTGCCGAAAACAAAATTGAAAAATTATAAATTCCTTTTTTTTTTATGTGTTGAATAATTGGACGCCACAAGGAATGATAATAATGCACAGTGCAAATCAACGAATGTACACTTTATAGATTAGATTTAGAGAATTAGATTTGGCCTGTATGAAGGGTAATTTTCGGATCCAACCGGAAGATATTATGCCATATCGCTCTATAAATGATCAAAACCCACGAGCTCGTCGTGGTCGTCGCCGCGGTGGGAGACCGGCTATATTGACAAGTGACTCACATTTGCAATACCTACAATCACCGTCTCTTCCATCATTGCCTCAGAATCATTACAAAGAACAGCCGATCGTTGGGAATGGCGGTAGGGGTAGAGGTCGGGGTAAAAAAAGAGCAATACCCATTCACCAGAAAGAAACAACTAGTGAAACTGAATGGAATCCATCATCAACTAGGGATGACGATTGTGCCCCCACGTCAAAAATTGCTGAGACCTCGAATAATCCTCGATCACAGTATAATCTCCGATTACAACCAAAGAAAAAGAAATTTGACTGAATTACTTTTATTGGTAACATGACTGTCGTGATTCTTAATTTTAAGTTTCATTAATGCATTATTATTAATTAATTTGATTAAGTTTTCGTTTCATTAATTAAACAAATTTTGGCTTTTTCCTTTTGTTAACACCATTGAAAATTTACAAAAGGAAGAAGAAAGAACCAAATTATCCGATAGACGAATATTTTTAATGATTTAAAAAAAAATTATAATTTTAGGAGAAAATTTGGGTATCCCATTTTGCTTGTCCCTCCCCTATGTAGTTTTTTTTTCGTTATTTGTTATTTATTTTTTATTATTACTCCTGGGAGAGAAGTGAAGACGATAGAATGAGAACTCGATTAAACTGGGCAATTCTGGGGAATTTAGTCTAATCAAATCAAATGAATTGATTCACAGGTGAAACGACGAAGCTGAGGCACTTCAGGCACTTGGATACACGACCTCAGCACTTCAGTGTAGACGAATCATTGGTGAGTGCTTTATTGTTTATTCTGTGCTGGCTTTTATTCAATTTACTCATGACCTACTACAACTTGAATCCTGACTGCGTCAATTGTATCAGAAATTCTTGGGGGGGGGTTTTTTTTTATTCAATTCATTCGGATTGAAATATTTATAATGCCAAATACTCGGCAATTTGTTTACGTAACGGCGGGCCTCGCGGCAAATAGTTGCTCTCGGTTTCGTGGGGCATCGTCAAAAAGTACTTTCCTGAATTATTAATTAATTCGTAATTATTCGGGTGCTTTTAGAAATCCATCCTGATCTTTGCCTCGGTATAACTCAATTTAACTTTATTTATTTGGGATTTACGTTTGAGGATTTTGGGATCAACTATTTCTATTCATTTACCATTTTTTTAGATTTAGGAATTTATCATTTTAATGTTTAAATGTGTTTGGACGAATAGTTTTTTTTTCTAAGAAAGGGACAAAGACGAGGAATGAGTAATAATTTAAGTTATTAGTTGGGGGAGCAATAGGTGGCGGAACTCTCAACGTTTTCGCATTGTTTTGGTTGCAGAGGCGAGACGATAAACACAACCACAAACCAGTATTTTCAAATTGTTCAATTTATGGACCAGTGGTTAAGGAAGAGGAGCCGGCAGGGACTGTTGTTATTCAAGTCCGTGCGGAGGATAGAGATCCACCTGATGAAGGAGGTAATTTATGAATGAATTTATTATTCTGCTTGATATTTTCTTAATAATTTCATATGCAGTAGAATCCAAAAATCTTTTTACCTTCAATCGGCCGCGAATTGGACCTTTAAAAAAATTAATCACACAAATTTCTGTAGCTCTCTCTCTCTGATTCGGAATAATTCTTCATTAAAAAAATCCGTCCAGAGATAAATCAAGTTAAATTGGTTAACCATTTCACTCTTAATTTTACTCAAATTAAATTAATAAATATGCTCTTAAAAATCACGTTATTCCAATACTCGCTAAAATAGTTAGGATTAAAATTGGCATAAGTCATGAAACAGATAAAACGAGCTTTATAGCTGGGCTCTTATGGAGTTATATTTGAATTAAATATAATATTCCACCTCTCTCTGGGGGATCAAATGTAATTGACTCGATAAATTAAATATGAATATTATTCTGGCATGAGACAGAATGAGTCTGTAATTGATTTCAATTTCCTTCGAATTAAAGCCCGAAAAGAATAAAAAAAAAAAGCCTCAAAACAACTTGATCATCTAACATCTGACATTTCCCTTCATCACTCCAGGAACAATAAGTTATAGTTTCGTGACGGCGCCCGGTGAAAAGCTCAAGTTTGAAATAAATAACGTAACTGGCCTGATAAAGACAACCCAAATGCTCGACCGAGATGAGCCAGCTCGCGAGAAGGAGGCATATCTCACTGTTTTAGCAACCGACAATGGACGTCCCCAATTGGATGACGTTTGTACCTTCAAAGTCACCATTGAGGATGTCAATGATAATTCACCAGTATTCGACAAAGTGGTAAGTCATTGTCAATTCAATGGTCTAATTAAAAAGTTATCTCTCATTGCGGTACATAAAATATCACCCAAGTTACGCTTTTGAGATGCAGTTATTAATCACATTTTGTGCTTTTCAACATTTGTCTCTCTCTGTCTTCTCTCTCTCTCTGAAATCAGGTCTCACGGGGATATTCAATAAACAAGGTTGGTCTGCAACTTTCGGAGTGGTGGTGGTGGTGGTGGTGGTTTCTGTCGTTGTTCCATTTATAATTTGTTCTTTTTTTATTCTCAATTTATTTTTTTAATTGTCTCCATGAGTTATTTGTATTCATCACAAGCAAAACCATGAATAGTGAATATAATCTCATCGATGAATGATGGAGCACAGAATTTGTTACCGAAAGTTGTTGATGTCATTTCACATTGAATGCTTTAATTGCCTGATGGCCGTGTAATGTGTGTCCGTATGTTGCCGAGTGTGAGAAGAAAAACCAAAAAAAAAAAAAAAAAAAAAAACAATTGCATGCTATTTTTGAATAAATCATCAATTTATCGTCCAATGAATTGACTCACCCACATTTTGAGTTATTATTGAATGAATATTTTTTCACTCTCGTTCAATTGAATTAAAGGTATACACGGAATCAGTGCCCCAGGATTTGCGAATTGATCATGAAGTAATGAGGGTATCAGCAACTGATATTGACGATGGCAATAACTCAGTAGTGCGATATACAATATCATCGAAGCGCCCAGAAGACAGTGGATATTTTCGAATAGACGAGAAAACTGGCGTTATATTCTTGAACAAAACGATAATCTACGTAAGAAATAACATTATCATAGATAAGACGAGAATCATCGAGATAATTTTCCCATTATCATATACTTTTATTTTCAGAGAGAGCCAGACTACAAATTTCGTTTGGTGGCAAGAGCTGAGGATCTTGGTAAAGAGCCACGCAGAAATGACATAGATTTGGACATACGTGTTGTTGAATCGCACAAAAAAGCACCGGCATTTCTACCACGATCGCCGGAGCCCATTCGTATACGTGAAAATTCAAGTGACTTTGATGCTACTATTGTTCGGCTTGAGGGCATTTCAAACATAAATGACAGTCCAGATTTGCTATTTGAACTTTTACCAGGGCGTACAGAACAAACAAACAAGGGCAATACCTTCAGATTGGAGTCATCAAAGAATACAGCTGACATTAAACTCGCTCAACACTTGGATTATGAGAGTAATACTGAGTATACATTGATTGTTCGTGTACAAAATAAGTACAATTTAGCTGCTGAAACAACAGTGCACATTGAGGTACTCGATGTTAACGATAATATACCAGTATTTCGGGAAATGAAAAAGGGAAGTGTACTTGAGAATGAGCCAGCTGGTGTGCCTGTCATGCAGGTGCGTGCCATTGATGCTGATGGTACATCAGCTCACAATCAGGTCACCTATTATCTCAGTAATTATCAAAATGAATTTGCCATTGACAAAGATACTGGCAATATAACAACAAAAACTGTATTCGATAGAGAAGCCGAGGATACATATAATGTTAAAGTAATAGCTATTGATAATTCACCGAGTGCACTTTTTAAAAGTGGTGAGCCCAACAAGGGTGAGCAAGATTTTCGAATTGAAATAGCTGACAAAAATGATAATTCACCCCGTTTCACACAATCTGTATACACTGCCAATGCTATACTTGAAAATGCCAACATAAATGCTCTAGTTACAGAAGTTAAAGCACTTGATGCGGACACAGCTAGTCCAGTTATTTACAGTATAATATCTGGTAATACTGATGATAGTTTTTATATAGAGGGTACAACTGGTAAAATACGTGTCAATCGACCGTTGGATTATGAAAAAATAACCGAGTACAATCTAACTGTTCGTGCATTTGACGGTGTATACGATGACGATGCAATGGTTAAAATATTCATTGAAAATGTCAATGATAATCCACCAGTTTTTGAAGAGTTCGATATATATCCAACAATTGAGGAGGAAAAACTCGTTGATGGTTGTATAACAACAGTGAAAGCCTATGATCCTGATATTAAAGACAGAAATGCTGATCAACGTATAGCATATTTTATTGTTAAGGAGGATCAGAAACCCCTGATTGGCATTGATAAATCTGGCTGTATGACATTGAAAAAACCACTTGACAGAGATCCACCAAATGGTTATCCAATGTGGTCGGTTATTGTACTTGCTATGGACGATGATGGCTCACCGAAGGCACTGCACGGTCACATTACCATCAACATAACCCTCATCGATATAAACGACAATGCCCCATTTTTGGATATGCAACAGCCAGTGGTGTGGTATGAAAATGAACCAGCTGGTAATATAACAAGACTCAAAGCCAGAGATTGGGATTCAGAGGAGAATGGCCCGCCATTTAAATTCAGCATTGATCTTGAAACAGCTGATGAAGTGATAACAAGTAAATTTGCCATCGTTGGTGATGATCTCCGTGCTAAAGTGAAATTCGATCGTGAGGAGAGAAAACATTATAATATACCAATTGCCATAAGTGACAGTGGTTTGCCCCGAATGACTGGCACATCGACACTCACTGTTGTCATTGGCGATCAGAATGATAATGCAATGTCAGAGGGATCGAGCTCAATATTTGTCTACAATTACAATGGCCAAGCACCGGACACAGAAATTGGTAGAGTTTATGTCAATGATCCCGATGATTGGGATTTGCCAGACAAAACATTCAATTGGTATGATGACAGCCATCAGGGCTTCAAATTAAATCCAACAAATGGCATGATAACTCTTGTCTCGGGTGTAAAGAGTGGCACATTTTTACTGAGATTTCGGGTTACTGAGGAGAGTCTAATGGTTCCATTTCACGAAGTCGATGCCTTTGTCAATGTTACAATTAAGGAGATACCTGAGGAGGCTGTACTCAAGTCTGGATCAATACGTTTGTACGGAATAACTGCTGAGGAATTTGTAACGCCCAATGAAGCGGGTATCAGTAAAAAGGATATTTTTCAGGAGAGATTTGCAACACTTCTGAATAATACCATTGAAAATGTCGATGTATTTACTGTACTTCATTCGCCCCATTACAACAACCAAAGTCTACTCGATGTGAGATTCTCAGCTCACGGTAGCCCTTACTATGCACCTGAAAAATTAAATACCATTGTCGCTCAAAATTCCAATGAACTAACCGAGGAGTTGGGCATTGAAATAATGCTCATTAATATTGATGAGTGCCTTTTTGAAAGAACTCACTGCAACAGCTCGTCCTGCCGGAGTGAATTGAAAATAGGTACAGTGCCATATGCTGTTTATACAAATACAAGTTCATTCGTTGGAGTGCGTGCTGTTGTTGATCCTGTATGCATGTGCCACGTGGCCGAGCCAATAATGTGCCTCAACGGTGGAACACCGCTGCTCGACCACTGTGAGTGCCCTCCAGGTTTAGAGGGGCCACGTTGTGAATTACTTGGAATTGGATTTCATGGTGATGGATGGGCTGTTATGCCACCACCTGGACAGGCGTGCGATGATTCTCACTTGGGGCTTGAATTAAAACCATACGTTGATGATGGTCTTGTATTTTATTTTGGCCCCATGAGTTACAGTAAATTACTTGGGGTGCAGGATTTTATGGCACTGGAGATACGCAATGGATTTGCTGTACTTCATGTTGATTATGGCAGTGGTACAGTATCACTTGATCAGAAAAAAATCAAATTAACAGACGGCAAGAGCCACAGGGTGGATGTTTATTGGACAAAGACAACGATTGAGATGAAAGTGGATAATTGTGGAATATCAGCGTGTATGCTGTTAACAGCGCCAGTTGGACCTAATGAATTTCTCAATGTCAATAGTCCGTTGCAGATTGGTGGGACATTTACCAATTTAAAGGATATGGCGAGACTTTTTGGATGGAATTATGAGCCTGTTGATAAGGGATTTGCTGGATGTATTAGAAATATGACAATCAATAGTAATACTTATAATCTTGGTATGCCAGCATTATCGAAGAATGCTGATCCAGGGTGTAATCATGGTATGGCTAAGGCAGTATCCTTTGGAATTGATTCGAATTTCCTCGTTGCTATATTAGTTTGCATTGCCAGTCTGCTGATACTGCTGCTGGCGGTTGTTATACATAAGAGAAAACGAGATGATTTGTACAAGGATATGGATGACATTAGGGAAAATATCATTAATTATGAGGATGAGGGGGGCGGTGAAGTTGATACTGGCTATGATTTGAATGTTTTGAGGCGTATTTATGATGCACCACCTATTGATTCGAAAATTGCACCCTCTGCACATCAGGGACGAGCGCCGGATGAAGTGCCAGATATTTGTGGATTCTTGGACAGCAAGAAGGAGAGCTGTGACAAAGATCCTGACACCAATCCTTTCGATGATGTCAGGCATTATGCTTATGAGGGGGAAGGGAACTCTGATGGATCCCTGTCGTCCTTAGCGTCATGTATGTATTTGGCAATGTAAACGTTCCTATCCTATCTTTTGTTTCATCTTTTTTGTCTCACACCATGTATTATTGTCTTTGTCTTCAGGTACGGACGATGGAGACTTAAAGTTCAACTATCTCTCCAACTTTGGCCCGAGGTTTAGAAAATTAGCGGATATGTACGGTGAAGAGCCAAGTGATGAGGAAAGCGATGGTGTTGAAGAGCGGGAAAGTGAAAGTTGGTGTTAATCCGTAATTGGGCCAGCGTAAATCGATAATACAAAGACATAAAAATAAACTGTTCTATTGCAGATTATGATTTAACATAATGTTAACTGTGAAGAATTGTTGATTGCAAGATGTTGATCTTGCCTGTACTTAACAAAAAAAACAAAATAATGGAGCAGCTAATTTCAGGCCAACATCTGCAAGAATTATTTTCAAAGGGGTACGCTGTGGAATGGATGTGTTAAAAGTGAAATACGATAATCGGATTTGACTTTCGTAACGCCAAAGAATGGGAGTAGAGGGACCCTAGGACAATGGATAATTAACGCGATATGGTACTGAAAGATTTCGCTGAGACTCGGGGGACTCTGAAGAATTTTTTCAGCGAGACTAATCCAGACGTGAGCAATTTTCATTTGTCGTTATTAGTTTTTCTTTAATAATCGTTTGTCTGGCCGATGAAAAATAAATAATCAGAGCCATCCGCGAATAACCGAGACTAATGTGAATCTTTACATCGGATAGAGACATATCATATGTAAAACCAAGTGTTAATTAGGTAATTGTGGCTTCATCAGTCGCAATTGTTCAATTAACTGAAATTCCAAAAAAAAATACTTTATTGGAAATGAGAGATTCGAGGTTATTGGGTTTATTGTGTGTAATACGAAAATTTGATAAAACCGTCAAATGCGTATTTTTCTATTTTCAAGGGCGAGTGATAAATTGAGAGAGGAACGGAGAGAAAGCGAGAGAGAGAGAGAGAGTTGAGTTGACAGAGACAATTGGAAAAATCTAAATCAGTACATTTTTAATCGCGTACATTATTTCTACTGTTGATTGTCCATAAAAATGGAAAAATTAAAAATATCATTCATCCAACACTGACGTTCTTGCACAAAAATTCATTGCATTTCATTTTTTGTTTTTGTCAAGCTGCAGAATCAAGTAGAAGTAATTATTGTCGGTGATAGTACATTCAACGCAAAACTGTGTTATGCATAAAAATGACTGAATCGCATACACCAGAATAATCATATACTATATACTATACATAGATCGTATATATTTCTTTCTTTATCTCTCGTTTATAGTAAAAAAAAATAATATTTTTCCTCCCTATTTTTTATAAATTTATCAGTTAATGGAAATACAGGATGATACTATTGACTGAATTTCACAATAATATATCATTTTTTTTTTGTCATTTTCTTTATTCATTTAGAATGTAAAGGATGATGATTAGTTCGAATATGTGTGAATGTTTATACTGCCAATGAATTAATGTCAAATAAAATTGTCAATACTCTTGAGATTCGTGAACGTGAACTACACTCGATGCTACAACTGAATTATCAATTACTGATGTAAAAAGAGACATTAGAGAATTGTTTTTTAGGACACTATTATATGTGAGTAGATGTAAAATAATTATCACGAGGACAAGATATATCTCGAGGAAGACAAAAATCGATAAGTGAATGAGTGAATTGTATCTTTACTCTGCGATGTATAATTATTAATTTTTTTTATCGAATATTTTAATGATCAACATGCGACAATTCTTAATTAGAAAATTTTGTAAAGGAAAATGATAAATTATTGCTGGGTGCATTCTTCTGGTTTACTTATAAAAGTAATTTAATGAGAGCTATTATTGAAAATCGATAATTGTATTGAGTTTGGGACTGGAGGAGATATAATTATTTAAAATCGTTGTTCGATTTAATCAGGGCATATCATGTATTAACTGACAAGCGTGTGACCCTTGTTGTGGGGAATTTAATTTGCGACAGTGATGGGAAAAACCACAGGCTCGAATAAAATTAAAATTTCCATCCAAATTAATTGGAGGGAAATAAAACGAAAAAAAAAAAAGGACCTTAAAAGTGGTTAAGTTACTAGATCGAGTGCGACATGTGTTGCAACACATTTATCAAAAATTATTCGACGAAATAACGGGATTATAAAATCCTCCTCAACTTTCAAATGCTTCCATAAATGAAAATAAAAAAAGAGACATTAACGAGCGTTATAACTTTTACGTTTTATAAAAAGAAAAAAAAACAACAAAAAATCGGCTGTTGAGTGTATTTGATATAAACGCAATTCAATATGATAAATATAAAAATAATATTGTGGAATATTTTCACAGAAGCTGCGATGAATTTCAATTATATCATGTTAAGCATTTCTTTTTTTTTTTAATAACTAATGCCTACGAACTCATTTTTTTTATTTCCATTACTTTGTAAGCATTCTTTTTGTACAAAATGAAAGAAAAAAAGAGAATCATCAGTTCTGTATGTCATATAAAAATATATACAGATATGCAGATATATATATATATATATATTATAATAAGGGTGAGTGATCTCAAAATTAGGCATGCAAGGACGTTAATATTTTATTTTATTTTTCCTCCGGCAGTGGGTGAATTGAGGTAATTTTTGTGAATACTGGGGAAACTCTAAAATCGCCTCATATCACCCGAAATTGAAACTGAATGCAAATTAGTGAGAATTGACGGATGATTGAGTGGAATTTTCGTGAATCGTTGGATGAATTTTCTAAATGACCTTTCGACCGTTGGGAATAATAATCAACGCGATAGTAGTTTGTAATACGAGTGGGGAATGCGGGAATCCGTGGGGGTAGTGACTACCGAGCATATCGCACGCCTCAAACGAATATTTCACACCTGTATTGGAGACTAGTGCTTCGAAATGAATGCATGCAAATATCGACGTTTCTGTTGTGAAAACTGTCGCCTGGGCTCACTGGACATCATTTTTCCATCTATCTAGTATTGGCTGCACCGAGTGCAAATAAATATGTGCGTAAAAAAATTTTTTCTCCGAACCGCAACTGAATTTACATCTTTTGCTTTGATTGATGGGAAGATTAGACAGATAAATTGGGGCTCTCCATTTATTTACTAATGTTCGTTCGACATTAATTGGGGGAAATTGAGAGTGACTAGAATGGTTTCCCGAAAATCGTCACACTTTTCAAGAATTCACAACGGAAAAATCAATATTTTCACGCGTATAACGACCGAAGCATTGAATTTGACGTCTCTCAACTATTGACTTCCCACTGCCTCTATTGTAATAAGCTAATTATCATCGAGTGTAAAAGTAAAGTGCAACTTACTAATCACCTAATGCTGATGATCATGATAACAACGGATTAAAGAGAAATTGGCAATTGAAATAAGTGAGTAAAATTGTTGATAAAATTGTAACGTGTATCGTGTATTATGAGCTTTATTTCAAAATCACTGGAGATCCTGGTATTTTTTATTGAATTTAAACACAAAATGTGAAAACAACAGGCGGAGCCCTGAGTGAACGCAATGTGTTCCCCCCATAAAACAATTTTGTGATAACTTCCATTTTTTTGGGGTACTCTTTAGTCGCTAGTTTGCAAATTAATATTTCAACTATTGTAATTAAGAATTATCAATTTTTTAGTAATAAAAAAAAAATGAAGGAAACTGTCAGTTGTGATTAATGAGATTATTGTCCTTTGTAGGAGTGATCAATGATTTTTCCCGCAATTATTACTATTAATTATAAACTAATTTCAATTGAATGTTATCCTCATTCATCACGAGAAAAGACAACAAATGGAAAACAATAAAACGAAATTGTTTAACGTCTTAAAGCAATCAAATTCACGCTCAATATCATCTGTATTTCATATCTGACATTTATCAACAAATATGAATAAAATAATAACAGATTAAAGATGTTAAAAATCAATTAAAATAAATCCAACTCACCTCGGGCGTTAGCAGTGATGAAATTGATTAATTAAACCATTGGGAGAAACTGAAAATCACCCGTTGAACCGACATTCACGTATTTTTGTCGAAGTGAAGTTATCGCTTCGCGAGTCATTGTGAATAATTGGATTTTTTTCAAAATAGAAGAGGGGACTTGACAAGCCACCAACAGGAGTCATCTCATCCAGAAAAAGTAACATTGATTGCCCGATTGGTGTGGCTTCTCCTGACTACTACGTAAATAGTGAAATGGAACGAGTCAAATTAATAAGAAGCCCTCTCTACGTACTCTCATGACCACGATAATTATCATTGCGCAATGCTCACCAATAAATATTTTTGTTATTGTAAAGTTTAAGTATTCAGGACCCCGACCATCGCCATTAATTACAATTCCACGAATTGCTTAATTTTTTTAGTCTTCATTTCTTCCAAAAATCGGTTTCCCCGGGACAAGAAAAATAAATAAAACAATTTTTGTTTATTAAAAAAATTTATGAGGCGGGCTTCTGACCGATGGAGAGCGCAGCGGAAATCAATTACTCTTGTTATTGCGATTGACCCGTCTCATATTGGGAATCAATAATTTTAATTCATCATTTTACCTGGGCAGTTATTGAACTTTAAGGAACAGAGCTGATCAATAAATTATTGCAATTGTCCTGGTGAAGTCAATATTTGATTACTAACTAATTTCGGTATCAACTTGTCTGTGCTTTCTCAAATATCCTCGTTAAAAAAAATAAAATTGATTGATTGATTGTGATTAATTATATAAATTGAATATCACAAATTCAGTAGTTCAATTGAATACTGAAAAAAAAGAATCAGTGGCAATTTCAGTAAATGAAATTTACTAAGTTTAGTATTTAACCGGATGGGGTGGGAATGGAATAAGCATAGAGTTGAAGGGGAGGAGGTGTCGCATGGGGTATAAAACATCCCAGGAGCATCCAAGAGTCATCAATAAGAAATAGTCTGCTCGTTCTGCAACATCGATACCACTAGAACCTATCTATAACTGCCTCGACAGAAACAACAAAAATAAAGTTCTGCGGCTGCATTAATCGTCATGTGAGTATCTCTATTGTCTATAAAATTAATCAATAATTTAGTAATGATAAATTGCTGAAGGCGATGTAAAAAGTTAATATTATATACTGCGAATTACCTTTGCGATGTCGAGGGAGAGTGTCATCTTCAAGCCTTCGAGAGCAGTTCAACAATCAGCTGAGCATCGCGAGATTCCACCCCCTCATTGTCGAGTCATTAACAATTAAAGACTCGCCGCCGTCTCTCTCACATTAAACAACCGTATCGCTGAGGCTTGTAAATAAACTATTGTGTTTCAGGCATTGCAAAATTCCTCGAGGTGTTCTGGCGATATTATTAATTGGATGCTTAGCATTATTATTCATTGGAACCACTGAGGCGCAATTGAACTTTTCAACTGGCTGGGGAAAGAGAAATAAAAATTTTCCGGGTGATAACGCCAGTGACACGAGGTGTTCAGCGATACAGGGAAAACCACCGCTGGAAATATTATTGAATTTGTATAATCTCATTGAGGTGAGGGGAGTTCTCATTCAGCCACAATCTCCACCATTCCCAAATTATTGCCCCTAATTTTAACCGATTAATTCGTGAATGATTATTCATTGCAGATCGAGGCCAAACGGATTGTCAATTGTCAAAAAATGAATCAATGATTGGTCTGAGAATAATTAGTATTGTCAACTTATTTGGCCATGAACAATGTGTTATTGAGGATCTGTGTACGCAATTTTAGTTCTATTATCGAATACTTTGGGTTCAATTTGCAATTTTGAAGAGTCAGACAGAATGTACTTGTGAAGAATTGTATGGAAGACATGACGAAGACGTTGCG
>JAPYZM010003474.1:0-11159 GCA_030522845.1 Psyttalia concolor
AGGATTTGATCCAGTTACCATATCAGATCCTGATCTATCATCCGGCCTGACCTGATCAAATCCTGATCAGGACTTGATCTAAATTTCCACTCGGGATGTAGGCTGAAAAATTTACTTTTCCGTCCCGGCGGAACTCCTACGCCGGATCGGAAAATCGGGTTCTAACTACGGAAAGTCAAATAAAAAACCCTTACCCACGTGCTTATCACCCTCACCTTCGGCTCCGCTAATAATTGTGCCCGTAGGCGAGGGTCCTTTATTCTACCTCCCCAGGTTAGAAATATACTACTTTTCTCCGGCGGGAACAAAGTACACACTTTCCTCCCGCTGCGCGGGAGGGAATTCTGACTTTACTCCTACGCTGGGGAGAAAAATCCGGTTCGCACCACGGAGAGTATGCCTTCTGAGGTGAGAAATATACTATTGGCTCATTCACTTCAACAGAATGAGATTTTCACGATTCCAGAGAACTTTTTCGTATTCTCAAGACGAGAACTTATGTAAATTATGTGTATATATGTATTTGGATTCTGTCTAGTATCTTTTTTTCATTACATCTTCTGTTAGGCGATATCCTGCGCAAAAAAAATTTTTTTAGCCCAATTTTTGATACTCCTGGATTCATAATGAGAATGTTTATCGATTCCCACAACTCATCAAACTGTAGATCTAATGCACTGACAGAAAACCGTACGTTCGGTTGAAAAATTAATTTTTTACTCTCACATAATTCTCCGGTCAATCTTTCTCTCCTAGTCTTTTTTCTCCTAATCTTCGTCTCTTAAGTATGAACATTGCTCAGGGAAAGAAAAACCTTATAATTTTCCTTTTCCGGACGATGAAAAATACTTAAGGAACAAAAGAAAAAGATTGGCCCAAGAATTATGTGATAGTAAACAAAATTCTTCAACCAAGAATCAATTTTTTAGCCAAAAGTCTGTTTTTGTCTCAGTGTGGAAACTATATGAATTTATAGGAAGACTTGTGCTGACAGTTGAAGAATTTTTTGAGATACGGGAATTGAAACTTATTGAAGGCTTTTGTTCCCTCAGCGTGAAAAGGAACTCATTTATCCATAAAATTCACGTTTGTAAATTGCCATAAAAATATTTTCTTTTACCAAGTAAATTTTTTTCATCAACAGTATTTTGTTCTCTCAGTGTATTAAGAATAAAGGATTGTCTTACATAGAAGGATTGAAATCGCGGATTATTATTAACTCAGTTGTACTCTTGGATTTTTTATTGTTCTTCATAACTTTTCAATCGCGCAGTAATCACACAGACCAGTTCGAATTTATTTGTTAACAATAAAATTCAATCATATAAGCAGTACTTTTTTTTATGACATCACATAACTTGAAACGATCTCTTTCGAGTTTTTACCGGTTTAGAAACAAAGGGAAATGAATCATATATGTTAATAACCAAATCCTGAAGAATTCAATTTTTACAGAATATTGAGAGTATATGAATGAACTGTAATACATACGAAAAACTAGTCCTTTGTCGTTTGTTTCTCGGCATAAACGTTAAACTTAAATGCCTGACCTATGAATCTCTTTTCTACTGCCACCTTGTCAATATTGGTTGTGTGTGGATTCCTACCAATCTATAGACAGTGCCCAATCTAAAGGGTCTCGAGGATTCTTGTCCGATCTGTGGTAAGTGTTACTATGATAGTAAGTTTGCGATTAACGCAAGGATCGAATTATTTGAGAATTTGAACAGAATTACGTCGCACGGAAAGCATATAAGTGGATCTGCTCAGTATTCGAATAAGTAAGAGTCGTCAATTAACAGATTCAATGATAACTTGAATATGGGTATGTTTTACTAGGTCTCATTAAATTTATAAATATGACCAGGAGACTATTTTACCTGCACGCTTCGCCTGTCAACCGAGTAGGAGCTCTCCGCGACCTTCGCCCACCCACAAATCATCCTCCTCATCATTGCTCTTGAGTGACAGAACTACCCCTACAGAAAGAATATATACAAAAATAAAAGTCACTTCTATCCGCACATATATTGCACACATTCCAACAAAAATGCAATATCTTTGTGCACACATGTATACCATCGCATTTCTGTAGAGATATCTGAACGATAAGAGGGATACATGAACGATAATTGCAGCAATAATACTATAACCCCATTAGAATTCCTGATTTATAGATTTCTCTGTGCAGGTACTCTTTCCAGATCAGGAGCATAAAAAAATTCTATTTCAGCAAATAAAGTAAAAAATTACAATTTATATAGTGAGAATTCCACTCGGGCCAAATGACAAGCAATCGAAACTCAAAATTCGAGATTTTCCGGCGGAGTGGCGGTGAGATTATTAAATACCTTGTAGGAAGTTATTCAAATATTTTTTTCCGTCCAAATTTCAGCCAATAGCATGATCCAACCGATGGTTTTTTATATAGTCAACATGAAATTCAACGGATACTTTTTTGCGAACCACTGGTAACTTTTCGTTGATATATCTAAAAAACTGTAGCTAGGTCAGTCCATTACTCTAAACATGAATTAAATAATCATTTTGTGATGTGAAATTGTGACTTTTGATTTTTAGTTTTATCTCATAGTGCTCGCTTCGCTCGGTTATAATCGCCCACTTTAGTCCATTTTGACAAAATAGTATATTGTACCTCTAGGCAGTAGAGTATTTATGCCACTCCTGCCTGAAACCGGCTGAATTAGGCACAAGGCGCGAAGCGCCGAGTCACCCGCCTACGGCTCATGTTGTAAACCCGACACACGTTGAAAACGAAATTGCCCTACACGTGCTGAAATATACTATTTCTGATAAAATGTGAGTTTATAAACTCACATTCATTCATTCTAACCTATAGGGAGGTACAATGAAGGACCCTTGACCACGGGCAAAATCACCAATAGAGACGAAGGCGCGGTTGATAAGAAAGTGAGTAAGGGGATTTTATTTCACTTTCGGTGATTAGAACCGAATGACTCGATCCGACCTAGGAGTAAAGTCGGAATTCCATCCGGAGCAGCGAGAGAGGAATGTCGCTTTGCTCCCGCCCGGACGGAAATCGTTATTTGCCCCGCAGAAAAATTTTTTAACCCGGAAAACCCACTCGCGAGTGGGTTTTGGCGAGTGGGGAATGGTTTTTGGCTAACTCGCCTTCGGCTCGTGATATAAACCCACGAGGCAAAAACCACTTTTTTCACGTGTTACGAACAATATTTTTCATCTCAATGTGTCGGAAAAGCACTTTTCAGTCACTCGACGTTAAGCAGACAGTGAATGAAAAGTTACTTTTCCGACACAGCGTGATGGATATAAATTTTCGGTATCAATATGACTTTAAAGAACAAAACATCAAATAGTTAACGTCAAGTCGAAGACCTCTTGTGTTTCAAAATTGTGCAAAATTTTTTTGCCAAATTGCCTCCATACCATCTGGAGTAGTTATTGTCCTATTGCCATATGACAAAACTATAAAAAATTGCCAACAATTCCAATGCCCGAGAGCACTCGGTCATTGGAGCTAATGTTTCATGGCAAATTCCGAGCATTTATTCGTTTAAAACCAAATTAATTAATGTCCTACCCTTTAATTAACCAAGAACGGACACTTTTTTTTACCAATTATCAACTGAAGTTAACTACAGTTTGCAATTTTCAATGATATTTTTTGTTTCGGCTCATTCTAAATGCCCCTCATTGAAATTTGTATAAAAATTGAATTTTCTACACATTGGAGACTAACTAGTTTGAGACAATAAAAAAAATCCAGTCTGCCTCATTAATTATTTCTTGAACGTCAAGTATAAAAATTAGTAGTATCACTCAACGCGGTCCAACAATGGTCGAATCATCTCTTGTCAGCGAGGGGATAATTTTTTTAGTGCAATACTGATTTTATCTACCCTTCCGAAATCATGAATATTCGTTCTCATTCAGATTTTTTTCATTCTTTGAATTTCGCTTCACTGAAATTCGACTTTATCAGTAGGTTTTTTGGGATGGAGCGTCAAAAATAGGAAAAATCCGCTTGTCACGCGTGTAAAACGTACTTTATCCTCATACGTTTGTTTCGATGTGCAATACAATGGACATTCGTTGACGCCAGTGGGCAGCATGTTGTACACGTACAGCTTTATGTACCAGAAGAGATAGGTATACATTTATTCGTTATTTCGGTGATGTATTTTCTGTTTTTAACTCGATATCCCCTCACCGATAAAGGGAGTGAGGTGTACACGCTTTATTTACGAGCGGATAGCGGAGCCACAAACTGCTTTTCGTGTCGTGAAAAAAAAATTGTCTACAAATAGTCCAGCGTGTATCAACCTTGCGGATATGTTCACAGTAAATATGAAATTTGGAAATGCCCATTTGTAGTTATGTTCGGTACAGTTTTATGCTCGGAGTGTTTGTTGTTGAGCGATTGCAGAAAAACCATATATTTCTGGTGGGCATGACGAATCATGTGAAGCATGAGTAACGGTAATGAAGGCACTCTCTTTTTTTTATATTTTTTCGGTCGTTTTTAAGAGCTGTGGACGGCCAGATATGTGTGCGAAATTTAAAACAAAGAGTAGATCGTGGGTCGCACCCATTAATCATGAATTTCAGTGAAACGACCAAATTTATTACTTCCAGGTAATGAAAATGATGAAAAAATTAAGAATCGTAAATCGGAACGACGTGATATCAGAGCAACAATGATCAAGCATCCTTGGCCTAATGACGAAATAATCATTTCCCGCACAGCAGGAGGGAAATGTCGCTTTGCTGCTGCCAGGGCGAAAAAGTATATTCTGTCTGCATAGACCGAAAGTGAGCATTCTAACCTCGCTTCGCTCGGTTCGTCCATTTTGACGGAAAATCCACATTCAACGCTCGGGAAGACAATCAGACAAGCAGTCCCCACGTGCTTACAAACTTCGCCTTCGGCTCGGGTCATAATTTTGCACGCAAGGATGGCTTATTTCCATTTTCTCCCTAGGTGAGAGATAGACTATTTTTACCTTAGATGATCGTAAAGCGTGATATGTAATTACATGAAGTTTGAATTCACGATAAATCTGAAGAACGTTCCTGTCACACTTTAATCTCTAAACCACTGCTAGTATATCGGATATTACTACGGCGTCCACCTAAAATTTTACCTGTAATTGTCATTCAAGATAAAGATAAATATTACAGATTAAAGTCAATGCGACGAACGTGGAGATTTATAGGGTGCATTAAAAACGATGCATTCAAATTCTAAGTTTCTGGAAGACAGTAAATGTTCAGCGAAAATTCCTGCCGAATAGGATTCGGTGAGTGCTATTCTGGTCTTAAATAATACCGAAAAATTCTCACTCCGTCACGTCGTCAATGATTTGTTAGATTTACGTCCCGTGGTACCAAGCTGCATCAGCTATTCAAACCATTAGATGAATTAATTTTAATGTGTTGATGTTCCTTAAGAATAAATCTGAATTTATTATGTCTAACAAATAAAAAAATGACAGCGATGTTAGAAAATATTGTCGGCTTAGAAAATCTGGTAGATGCACGTATTGTGGTGTATTATTTAACTCTGTACGAAAAATCTGTTGTCTCTGTAGGCAATTAATATATCCATTCGATGGATTATCGTTATTCATAGATTGCAACAAAAGAACTAGGGTTGCTAGAAGGAGTCATAATTTTTTTTTTCGTCATAGAAAATGGAAGAATTGAGATGAAAATACCATAAAAATTGTAGGCTCAATGATCGCGCCTGATCGCCGTATAATTAGGCGTGCGTGCTGCTCAGGCACGTGCGGACAATTCATCAAGGGTGTACACGGTATTTTTTCTCTCCACCTCTCTGTCTAATACGACCTACTGCCTCGACCATTCATCGTTCACACGTGTTACACACGATTGGTATGAAAGCGTCTGTATCCCACTCGTTCTCCTGAGTGAGTTGTTACAGCACACTCATGATATCGAGCATTAATCATTCGTTTGGACTGTGATTTTTTTTCCCAAAATCGGGAAATATTTCTTGTTCCGGGCTCAATCAGTGAATAACTGAACAATCTTGTAAAAAATGTATTTCTCTCTAGTTTTATCAGGGGAAATTTATTCTATATGAAAAATTTGAATTTGAATAAAAATACAGTTATTCAAATTTCATTTTTGAAAAAATCATCAATCCTGACGTAACCATTTTTTCCTCGCCTTCGCGTGAAGACGATATCGAAGATTCCGCTCGGGTTTTATATCGCAAAGTGGGTGGGGATATAGGGTGATACCGGCGTCGTATCTCGAGGGGTCTATAAGTAGTCTCGGGGTATCGTCGACGGCGCTTTCCATTGTCTGCAGAAAAGGAGGGGTTGCTATAGAGACGCCTTGGTGGAGGCACCTTCTACGAGAAATTCCGAAAGGAGGGGATGTTGAAAAGTAATGGAAAGTGCCAAGTAGTGATATAGATGGCAGAGGAGTAGGGGTCAACGATATAGGTGGTCTACCTCATCTGGCGATATGTTCCACAAGAATGATCAACGGGCGTATTGTAATGTTACACGTGTACCGTCTGTGGTGTTATTGCCGGTGCAAGATTGTTCACTAGACGTTGAGATTCACTGAGCATATTACTGGGGTGAAAAAAAATATTATCGGCGGGGAATTCTTTCTTTAGACCATACGACGAGGCTTACCGCTGTGGTAATTAAAAGCTAAAAGTAATGAATGATAGAATTAGACGCTGAGAATAAAATAGGAGATGGGAAATATGAGAAAATGAACATACCTTTTTCCGTTCGGAGAACTCGACGTGAATCATTAACTAAATTTGTTTTCACTTCAATTCAACTATTCAACTGCTTTGATAATATTTGAAGTTCATAACCACATTATCGATTAATTGAAATAATTCCATCAGGATGCTACTAAAAAATAAAACCGGGGTTTGGAATAGCAAAATATTTCTAAAAACTATTAACTCCATGAATGGGTGAATTTTATACACATATCCGAGAGATATTCAGCCCTTGGGAATCTGAAGGACAATACCGATATTTTCCACAATTATCTGGATTGCTACGTAATGATAAGTAATTTTCAAAACTGGTACCATAGATTGTAGAGGAAACAATCATAAAATTCCTACTAAAAATAATATTTTATCTTAACATGTGAAAGAGAAAATAGTATATTTCTGCCCTCCGCCCGGAAAGCGTCAACTTTCGGGCTACTGCTCTTAACGAAGTTGCCACTTTTCGACTACGTCGAGCAGAAATATAGTGTATATACCTTAGTAAATAAGGAACACACGCTAGTAAATAAGGAAGCCTCAGATCACATGTTATTGTCGGCCGAGGCGAAGCCGAGGTCAACAAACAGACAGTGCTTACTTTATTGGCCACGGTATGTAATCTACTATTTTGCTACAAGTGCCTAAAAAGCACTTTTCCGCATAGACGGGTAATACTTCCTATTTTCTGTGATACCTGTCATGAGAAACCATACTAGGGGTTATAAAGTGGTTATTTTTGTACACTTCATGCGTGAAACAAGCAATTTGCGCACGCGGTACACGTTTGAACAGTGAACTTTTGAAACAGATATCAGGAAATAGTACATTTCGATACGATTATTCTAAAAACACAATTCCCGCGAGTATCGGACCCTATTTTTTGATACAATGTGTGCGACTCTCACTAAAAATGAAGACTAAAATCTCACTTTACACACAGCCTGTCAAAATAGTATATTTCGTAACAAGTAAAAAAAATGGTTTTTGGCGAGTGGGAGGTTTATATAACCCCACGAGTCAAAAATAACTTTTTTCATGTGTTACGAACAATATTATTCATCTCAATGTGTCGAAAAAGTACTTTTCTTTTCTCCGCTTCGCGTGGAGTGACTGAAAAGTTACTTTTCCGATAGAGCGTGATGAAATAGTATATTTCGTAACAAGTGAAAAAAAATGGTTTTTAGCGAGTGGAAGGTTTATATCATATAATCCCACGAGTCAAAAACCACTTTTTTCACGTGTTACGAATAATATTTTTCATCTCAATGTGTCAAAAAAGCACTTTTCAGTCACTCAACGCGAAGCAAACAGTGACTGAAAAGTAACTTTTTAGTCACTCTCCGCTTCGCGTCGAGTTACTTTTTGAAAAGTTACTTTTTTTGAAAAGTACTTTTTCGACACATTGAGAGGAAAATTATGTTCGTAACACGTGAAAAAAGTGGTTTTTGACTCGTGGGATTATATCACTCGCCTTCGGCTCGTGTTCTAAACCTCCCACTCGCCAAAAACCATTTTTTTTCACTTGTTACGTAATATACTATTTCATCCCGCTGTGTCGGAAAGGTAACTTTTCAGTCACTCCACGCGAAGCGGAGGATGACTTATCTACATTTTAGTAATTTTTCGACACATTGAAATGAAAAGTTTCGTTCGTAAGTCTTGAAAGATGTGTTATTTTTTCACTTGTTACGAAATATACCATTCCCTTAAAATATCGCATATACAGAATTGAATATAGGAGGAATAGAATTGATAAAGAATGTGTAATCATTCTTTTTTCACTAGAATGAAAGCGTAATTAAATGTTTCTATAAATACGAGAAAACCACATCTCTCCTAGAAATTCCATGACTGTACAGAAGTTGTTCTCGGAGTATGCGGAGTGTCCTAAGTAGATTTCTCGCCTGCCGCACGCTTTCCCACAAGGATTTCCTTCAGACGGCATAGGGATGAGTCTGAGATGATTCGTTCACCCCCGTAGAGAGCCTTCTCCTCCTGAATAAAAAAAGAAACACCACTTAATTAAAGAATTTCCATGAATTCATTGAAGACTATCTTCATAAACATATTTATGATTGTTCTGTCCCACCAATAAAAAATAGAATATCTCAATTGTACTACCAGTGTAAAATTATCTCACCCCTCCCTCGTATAACAATGCGAGAGCCCTCCGACCATGTCATAAAAAAATCTCATGCCATTATTCTCTAACCCAATTTCATCGACAAAGTCGAAACATAATGAATGATATGGGTTTGAAAAAAAAATGAGTATCATTAAGCTGATTCAAAAGTTGGCTGAAGAGATGCAAAAACTTTTCGCTTCTCTCCCCTCACTCGTCCTCTCCACGCTGTTCTGTATAACATTGAAGTGGGGTGTTTTCCATAAAACATTCCTTCTTTCCCCTCATCCTCTCGTTTCCATTCCTCACAATGAGCAAAACGAAATTCTCAAGTTGTGACGAGGCAAAAGTGCAACACTCGGAGAATCGTAATTACGTAGAACGCCAACCAGGTCCAACCTGAAATTTCGAGAGATTCTTATCCACCATCTCTTTCCTTACCCTCCCGCCACCCACTCACTCCACCCAAATCCAACACTTTTAGAATAAATCTTCCTGGTTCGTTATAGTGCGTGAAAATGAGCAACAAAACTGAAATAATGAAAAGAACCTCGGTCACTTCTTCAAACGTGACGTATTTGTATAAACACGAACTCATATAGACATTGTGAGGTAGATGAAAGGAGTGGAGAAAAAATGTCAGCAAAGAAGAGTCACGGGGAAAAAAATGTGAAAACCAACTCCTGAAATTGCGAAACAGTGCAGCAGTGGTCTCAACTGTGACCATATATACCGCTGGAGTTGACTCTCGAGACACCAAACGGACGTGGATGAAGGTGAGGAGGTGGAAAAGGGGTGGAGAAGGTTTGAGTAAAGATGGCTGTACAGTGTATAGGAACGTGAAAGAAAGAGCAAGGGGGATGGGGACAGCGAGGGATAAAGGAGAAGAGAAACGTGAACGAGAGGTGGATTATATAGCGGTTGGATTTCATTTCGTCTTGTCGCTTTGATGTCCCTGATGCGTGCTGCGCTGTCCCGCTTCTGCCTTTTTAACAAACTCATCTCCTCTACCTCCTCGGCCCTTAATCTCCGCCCTTCGACCTCTACCTCCTGCTTCTTTCGGCCGTCCCCCGTTCTTCTCACCGCAATTTCGTTCTTTTTCTTTTTTCATTTTTTATTTCTTCTCTAGTTTATTCCCTCGGGTGCGGTACATGCGCGCATCAAGAATGAGATATTCCGTCTCACTTTGAGTTATGTTTATTTTCCCCTTCCCAGCCTCTTTAGGAGCCCATAACAAGGGCCTGGGCTTGACGTATTGACCATCAAATAAATCGGCCCTTTGCACAATTTGTATTTTGTTTTTTTTTTTTGCTTATTTTGGGGAAATTTACATGAGAGGGTCAAGCCTTCTCTTTTATTTTCATTTCATATACTTCTTCCCGTGTTCAACATGGGGGAGAAAGAAACATTGATCGGCGGGTCGAGGGTCGTACGATCATTGTTCAAACGCTATAATGTGTTATGGACATAAGTCATACAGATGAGGTGTCGTAAAGGGGTGGAGAATAAACCTCGTTGAGGGGCGGGGGGAATGAAAGAAGGGAAAAGGGTAGCTGTGTGAGAACTAGCCCATGCTGAACTATCACCGCATTATTAGCATGAAGGCGAAACCTTTTTAAGAGCCATCGATACTCTACCCCCTTTCATGGTTATGGGGAGCGGGAGGAAGGCCGAGTAGGCGGCTGAAGCGTGGCCGGGGAGCTCCGGGGGTTCCTTGTTAGTGCGCAACCCTCTCCTTTTCTTTTACAATTCTTCCCGGGTTTTTATCGCGGAGGTAAAGTGGACGATCATTATTATGTCTTCACGTGCTATTTGAGTTTATTGGGGGTTCCGTAATGGAGAAGAATTGGTTTATTGAGGGTTGCGGGAGCGGGGCCCAAGTGAGTTTTTAATTTGGCTGAAATTCGTATGTGGCTTTTTTGGAAAGTTATGTGAACACGTAGTGATTCCTGGCGATGCCTTCCGACTGCCAGCATTATTCCATGAATATTTTGGAGAGTTGGGGAATGTTACACATTTGGGAAAATTCTTTGTTTGTCAAAAAGTGAGTTTTCTACCACTAACTTTCTGGAAACTTTTTACACGAAAGAATTTTCTGTTGCGTAGTAATTCTTGTGTAATCGTTTATTTCTTTCAGATAAATATCTGAACACTGTTATAGCCTGGGGAAAGTATTATGGTTTACAGTATTATAGCATTCAATACACTGAGAAAAAAAAATTCTAAATAATAGAAATTCTGCGATTCATCCCAATCATTTATTGA
>JAPYZM010003475.1:0-12947 GCA_030522845.1 Psyttalia concolor
CTCGTGCGAAAAAGTGCTACTTTACGCACTAGTTGCACAATATACTATTTCGTGATGTGGCACCTGAAAAGCGCCAATTTCGTGACGCGCAGCGTCAATTGCGTTTTTCAGGTGCCGCGCACGAAAATAATATTTGCATGATTTGCTTTTCACGTGGATTATGAAAATTGAATCAAAAGAATGGAAATAATGAGAAAAATAAACGAGTAGAAATATCAGTGCAATAATATCGCGATTCCCTTTTATTTATTAAATAAAAAAAACCTCTTGATAGTTCGCTATCGAATTTTCACGTTGCATTATATAAAGTGATTATAGAACTTTGAATTGTTGATTCTCGATTCCAGTGAAGCAATTGATATTTCACTGTTCAGTTATTACGAATTAACGTTAGATTTTTTTGTAATTGAAGAAAAGGATAAATTTGTTATCGCTATTCGTCAGACGCCCCTGACAATATTTTATGCATGGCTGAGTACAAATCTACTCATTTATTCCTAGCAAAAATTTGTGTTTCAGTTTTATCAAAAGTAAAAAAGTGAAAAATCTATTATAATTGATTGGGAGTAATTTTTAAGTATCTCTAAAAAAAATGTAAAGTGGATTACAATAAACTGTAATCAGAATCGTTACCTTGAAAAATAATGAGAACTGAATAAATGACATTGTGACGTCAATTCCCATTACGTGAACGATACTTTAATTTCATTTTCCCAAGAATGATAATTTTTTAAAGAAAAAAATTTCTGTAAATGAAAAAATAAAAAATGGAGTTCTCTACGTTATCGATAGATAATTTACTTTTCAAATATTGAAATTGTATTCCTTCTACATCAACAATCCTGACTTTGATTGTCAATTTATTGATCCTTTGTTATGAAAGGAATGGAATATGTAATTTTATTAATTATAAAAAGCCTTAATCAATAATGAGGCTCAACTCTCTGTGTTATCGATACCTTCATCTATCTCCGCTGAATATTCTTGGAAAAACGAAGGTGGCATGCAGGTGAAATTCCAATTGACACGTTATCAAAAACACTCATGAGTTCGTTTCTAATTGATAATTAAATATTTTACATATCTTAGTAAACAAGTGCATGTGGCAATCTTGTATTTCATGTATGGATGGATTGTTGGATATTTTTTCGAATGGATAAGGATGACTGGACTGCGCATCGTTAACATATCGATTGGATCATGGTTCGACATATTTCTGAGAATTTTTCTGGCAGTATTATTTGTGTAAGTAATTCAAAATTCTGATAGATTAGTCGCTCGTTATGATTTTTTATTAATCTGCTTTTTCCCCCCTTTAGGGCGCTGGAAAAGGCCGAGCCCTTCGTCAGAAAAATTCATGACGATGAGCTGTGGCTCTACAGAAATCCAAAGACGGACTCTTATGTTCCAACAACATTCCTCTGGGTACAATTTTTGCATTATTAATTCCAGTATTCTATTAATAACTTTATTATTCCACTATTTATCGCATAAATTCAACAATTGATTTTATGATTTTGCTATTGATTCTGGTAGAATTAATATAATTTGGTGATTTCAATATTCATTCTGCAACTATTCATTCCATGAATTTTATTACAAAGCACGTACAACAAAATTTCTATTCCATTCCCATTGAACTTGCAATTATTTTTTGACAGATTATGTGTTTCTTTTCAATAGAAGTGTACAATGGTAAAGATATCGTATAAAGAAAGTCAATGAAAATCAATTCTTCAATACAACTTATTTCATTGGGAAGTTTTGTATCCAAAATCATCAGATATAAATTCACTTTTCAGCGCCTCAGTCTTTCTCCATTCGATTTTTCAAATGAAAAGAACAGACAAAGAGAATGAACAAAAATGATAAATTTGATGTTCAAATTTTCTTAGAGAACATCAGTAGAAAAAGTTTGAAAAGAGGGAATGGTATATGAGGATAAAATTCTATTGATTTTTTATGTACAATAATTTTAATTGGATATTTCGTATTACAAATGCCCATTGAAGACAAATGAAATAGTTAGTAAGGATTAAATGAAAAATCCAATAGAACTTCCTATCAACTGGAATAGAAATTTTCGTTTCCTTTGAATTTATTTCATTATTTCATTATTCCCTTGTTAAGTCCTTATTCAACAATAATGGAGAATTGTGTTCAGTACTTCAATTTATCTTTTCAGCCACTAGTATTTATCACCCCTTTTGTAGTCATCGCCATATCATTTTTGAAGAGTGGAGACAAAGAAGATCTTCAGCAAGGATCTCTGTCAGTATCATTAGCACTAGGTTTTAATGGAGTCATCACTGATTTGATGAAGCTCATTGTTGGTAAGAATCTGCTCAGGCTCTCCTTGAACAATCGGTGATTTTAATTTGTCTCGTAGGGAGACCGAGACCAGATTTTTTCTGGCGCTGCTTTCCGGATGGCCGAGCCAACAGCGATTTCCTGTGCACGGGAAATCCAGTTGAAATAAGAGATGGACGGAAATCATTCCCCAGCGGACATTCCTCATGTAAAGCTCTATTTTTCATATTTAAACTAACATGTTCAAAATTAAAACGGTACACGTACTAAATTACTCAATAATTAAGTGGTATGTACGACCTGTTGTCTCAATTTTTTTTGGACATTTAATTATCTTAATGAGTGATTTTATAGGAAAATTATTGATGGAAGAATTCCGAGAAATAATTAACGCCTCTCTAGTTTATCGAATTTTTATTGTAATTCTATGGACTTGTAATTCTAATTTTACTGGAAATTCTGAGCATTGTTACAGACTTTTTTTTATTTAAAAAAAGATAGATTTAGACTTTTTAATATGATTACTTCATTCAGAATTCTTTTGTGAACAATTTTGCGGAAGAATTAAAATAATGTCAATTTTTTTCTTCCGTATATTAATTAATTTTACAAAAGAAGAAAATTTCAAAACTCATTCTATTGTATACAAAGATTAAAATTTATCATTTTTTAAAAATTTTGTGAATAAATTAAATTGTTCAAGATAACTTATTCTTGCCGAATTCCTAAAAAAAATATCACAATAACAAAATCAAAATTTAATTACGTTTTTTATTCAATAATTCCTATGGACATTTTTACTAAAAAAAAAAGGCTTTCAACACGCTCAAAAATTAATGGCAATGAAGTTAAAATTCCTGGTTAATTCGCCAAGTTTTAAGTCCACTCATCTTCATCGGACAAAAACTTGACTATTTATTTTCAGTTGCATTTGCAAGCCTGGGCTTCATAGCTTTATACCTAGCCGGCAAATTCAAGACCTTCGGATCGACCGGCAAAGGCCAGTCATGGAAGCTGTGCGCGTTCATTCTCCCACTGGCATTCGCCCTCGCTATCGCACTAAGTCGCACCTGTGATTATCACCATCATTGGCAAGGCGCGTGCTCCACATAATCAATTCCTCTTCTCACTTCTCAATACACATTCACTAATATAGTTTTTCATTCTTTCCATAATAGATGTTGCAGTGGGTTCATTCCTCGGATTCCTCATCACATATCTGTGTTATAGGCATTACTACCCCCCATTAGACTGTCACACGTGCCATAAGCCCTATTCGATATTATCAAGCCAGGGAGAACCTGAAGTGACAAGAGAAAGACGTGAGGGAGACGTCAAGTGGATCTAACCGAAACTCTGAGAGTTTCTACGACTGAAAGATCTGCTCCATAAAATTTTCATGTTCCGGATCTTGTGTATGAAATAAAATTCTCAATGTCTTCGTCTCTGTATATTAATAAACCCTGTCCATTTTAATTTAATTGAGCTATTGGATTATATTTTCATTGAGAATGAAGCATTACAGACATTCAAAACTGAAGCAATTTTATTGGAAAACTTGAAATAGGGAGTTCCCCTGGAATTGGAATTGAAATTATGTGGAAAATTACGGTCTCTTTCCGGAGAGTTTACAATAGATATTTTCTAGGAAACAAAATGATGATTTCCAATCATCAAAATTCATTCTATACTGCTAAGGATTTTGTCCTAGGCTCTACGAAACGACCAGGGGTCGATTTTGTGTATTTTTCTCTGTTTCTCTGGTCCATAAACTGAAAATAAGCTTATTTCAGGGTTTATCCGCAAAATCTAACACTCGCTACAGTCCACTGACTGTGGAGAAAGGCCATTATCTGACCCCTTGCAGGTCAATTAAAATAATTAATAACTTTCTTCTTTCGGGTCGGAAACCTACAAATGGTCAAGAATTTTTATGGCATTAAATCGGTAATCGATTTTAGTAAGTAAAATAACGATTTGGAAAACTGACAATCCCTTCGGAAGCATATTTTTAATGGAAACAATTATAGCCATTTACAAAAAAATACAATTATCCACTTGTCCCATAATTTTGTACTAAAAAAAGACAGTACCGGTAGGGGTGAGGGAATTGAATCGCTTCGAAATGGTGAAGGTAATTGTAGCCAGTGATTTTTAAGGGTAAGCACGGATAAATGACACCCAAATCAATCATAGATGTTACCAGATAAATTATTAATTAATATTCACACGTTTAATTGCATTCTTTTTTATTCATTTGAGAAATGTTGACTATTGTAATGGAGGGGCCGTGGGGTTTACATTGCTCCAAATGAATCCCATGCACCTCCAGTAATGCAATTGCCTGTATAAACGTTGAGGGGTATTTATTTGTTTTTAGCCTTAAAAATGGCTGTCCCCAACTGCCCCCAGAATCTGGGGGCTACTATCGATTTATTCAATCGTCAGAACGAGTGAGTGACCAATTATGATTGCATCAACAACCCACTTCTCCCTTGCATTCATAATTTCCCGCTCCCCTATTTCTCCCAAGGCCGCCCTCATCGGATGCTCCGTTAACTATCTCAAAGCCAATGAAAATGTCTGCCTGCAATACCTCAAAGCGGTGAGTTGTGAGTCTGCCAGGGCTCTTTTCAACGAGCAGATGCGTGTCAACTGTGCCTCAGTATCGAATAATCATCCCGTTCATCACAAAATATAATCAACCCCTCAGCCAAACACTTCCCCCCAACTCGTGACTGCACCCCCAATGACCCCAGTTGCCCCCAAAAAAATCCACCGCCTCCCAAATAAACCAAAATCTCTCACCATTTGCTGCAGAACTCCTGTTTTTGTCAAATGGTAACGTAGTTATTCGTTGTGTGTGAAATGCTGGATTGACTTCCTGTTCATGGCGATACATCGAAGCTCCGTAAGCGTCGTCCCTCGTACTAAGAGTGCTTCAGCCAATCATCCACGAGAATAAATAAAAAAAAACAATCCGACAAAGAGACAATAAACCCCATGAATCCACAAAAATCCCTCAATCAATTAGTCCAACAGTCGTGAAGTGTTCAAGTTGTGCAAGTGTCAGTGAATAAATAAATAGTGAATCCCTCCACCTACATTATTTAATAAATGAACGTTCCTGGTAACAATTCCAATTTCACGATAAATTGTTAAATCCTTTGGGACGTCTTTGGCCCACGCATAGGCCATCGAGGGTACAAAGACCCCCAAGAGAGCTTTGCGTCGTGAAATGATTAACATGGAGACGGACAAAATCATTGATGACACAAATACCAACCTACAGGTAATTACTCCGACTAATGATCCAATAAATCATTATATTGCTCTATTTTGTTTTCGGTGATATCGTCTTATGAGGACAACCGCCATCTTATGCAGTTATCGCAAATGAAGGGAATCCAAGTCCGCTGAGTAGAATAATCTTCCCCCTCGTTCAATTCTATCTCGTATATTTGTCTCTCACTCTCGACTGCCTCCCCCTCTCACTCACAATGTTATCCTCCGTACAGCCCTATTTATTGATTTTTTTTCCTTTCAAATTGCGTCGAGGGGCGGTTATTTCGTTGTTCTCGAGGTATAACCGTAGCCGATGATCGTGATAACCTGGTATCAGTGTCAACATCGCGTTATGGAAGGGGGACCAAGAGAGAACGTTAAATTACTGATTTCAGGTTCTTTATTCTCATTTGTTAGTGCAGGTGACACTGAGTCACGGAGTTTTATTTGAATAGCACGCGTTTCTTAGGCTCATTAGCTGAAAGCGTCAATTACTCGTGAACCTGGGCATTAGTAAAAATCCTAAGTAACAGGATTTGCGAGTGCAGTGGGAGAATGTAACCCCGGCTTTTTTATTTTATTAAATCCCTCAATCCACAGATGATGAAATCTCCATCTCCCGCTAGTCTTGGGATACCGCTAGGTCAAAATCATAACAAAAAAAGAACCTCATCTGGGTCACGACTTGCTTCATTTTTCGTTCGATGTAAATCCGGGGTTTGTTACCTGCAAGGCGAAGGTTCGGAAGGATTCTTATTCGAAACTGCGAGGACTGATGTTTTTTTGAGAGAGATTTTGTGTTTCAAGTTTGCAGCAAAATGGTTTCAGACGGTTTCGAAAATTGGTCAGCTTGTAATGGATAACTCCGGATTTGATGACGGAACAAATTTTGTTGTCTACCTTTTTCGAGAGCGAAAGGAGATCTACCGAAAAGATTATTACAAAAATTTTCTTATTTTTGTCAAAACTAGAGATAACTCTCAATAATTCTACTAATTCATAGGTTGAATTCAATCCCTTTATTCTTCTAGTACTCAAATTATAGTTTTTTATTTAGAAATAAGTAAATTCAACGTTTGTTTCCTGAGAATCGAAGCTCAGATAAGGATCGTTATTCTAAATTGCGAGGACTCGAACGATTTTTTTTTCCAACTCAGTAGTAAACTGGTTTATGTCGGTTTCGACTGTTGGCCAGGTAACAAAATTCATGAGATTAACTTTTTTCCTAGAGGGAACTGAAAACTATAAAAAACGTTATTACGAAAATTTAGTTATCTCTCTTAGACTCTAAGATATTCCCCAAAAACAAAACTAAAGGGTTTGTTGAATTAAATCATATTACCATTTCGTTATTGAAGCCTTGTTGTCATTCTATGATGAATTTTCGCCTCTATTTAATGGCAGGAACTCCCAAGATTTTCTGTCAAATAAATTTATTTTTTCCCACGCAAACCTTTTTTTACTCTCTCTTTCTTGACCGTCTTTGTAGTGAATCGATATGGAGCTTAATTGAACATTTTTCGTCTCATTAGGTCATTAGATTTTTTATTTTTTCATTGTAAGGTGATTTATAATTTTAAGGAAATTCCGAAATGAACAAATTTTCTTCAGAGCTATTCTAACTAATTTTTCTTAATTAGCAGGAATATTGTGTCACGTATTTTCACGTTCGTTAAAATGTCAGACTGTCAAAAGTCGTAGAATAAGGGAGTAGGGATGTGAAATATTTCGCAATCTTCTCCAAAAGTCAATATCTTCGTTCATAAACAAACATTGGCGATTAGAGAATATCACTCAACAAAGTAAATGAAAAAAAACGTGTAAACAGCCTTAGTAAATTAACTGAATGTATAAGTTCCACTTTTTTAGTTCGTTAAAATTATTGCAGCTATTCTTTTTTTTTAACGAGGCCAAACGCGTTGTGCCGCCCGCTGTAATTGTGACAATCAAAATTGAGAATTTCAAATTAGCTGCCTTAGATGCTAGTGAACCAACAGGGGATAAGCGTAACAGAATTTGGAGATTTTCGATTCGATTCGAGATCTGAGGTGTATGTGCTTCTTATGGTAGGATTCATTTACCACTTGTATACCCTCGTGGGCCTTTACATTTTGTTCTCCTTCCTCTGTAATCAAGTTATTGCACCATATTTTTTGAATTATTGGAAAATATGTTGTCACATATTTTATGAATTTTAAAAGTGCAAAAATTTTCCTCCTAAATGGACAATTTAAAAAGTGGGTAAACATCCTTAACAAATGAACCAAATATACAGTTTTTGACTCTTAGACTTCCTTACAGCTATTTCCCTTAATTTTCTTCAAAAAACTAAAAACTCATTCTCGCACGGTCTCTCATTATTTTAAAAAATGTCAAAATTTTCGCCGAAAATGTTAAAATTAAATGGAAAAATGTAAACAGTGTTAACAAATGAACTGAATATACAGGTTTTGATGTTTGTTAGTTCTGTTGAACCTCGAGCAAGGGGTCAAGAACCCCCCCTCCGGTTTCAGTATCGTCCAGTTGTGTCGTTCGGGCCCTCCCTACTCCGGTTGTAGCCTTCGACGGGGAACTCTAGGCTTGTATTGCTTCTGAAATGAGAGGCCTCGGTCATTGAGTGTTGCCAAGCCGCAGACCAGAAGGACGATCCCACAGCAAGAATAATTGTTGCCTTTCACTCAGTTACTCTATTGTCGTTGTTTTGTTGCATCCACTTCGGGTGAAACGATAATTCAGATCTTTCTTTTTAGGTTTTGGGCAATCAGAGATTTTTGCATGCCTTGACTTTTCATTTCAGTATCCGATGACAATACTCTACGACACAGGAGTTCGTAAAAAAGAGGCATCCTCACAGGGACTCGCACTTACCAGCCAGTACACACAGGAGCGGGAAATGTGTATGAAGTACTTTGAGAGATGGAGCGAACCAGAGCAAGTGCATTTTGTGGAGCAGTTGTTGGCGAAAATGTGCCATTATCAGCATGGACACATCAACACTTTCCTGAAGCCGATGCTACAGAGGGATTTCATATCTTTGCTGCCCAGTAAGTTTACCTCATGCAGAGTGTTCTTTTTTTAATTATTCATTGGGTTTTAAATTATTTCTGCTGGAAAAACGGGATATGGCGATTGGAGGTTCAAGTTGAGCAGTTTGAGATGTGTATTGCAAAAATTAGGGGGAATTGCAAAATTTGTATGGGGATTGGCTTGCAAGGCAAGGTGGAAGCGCGAAAAGGTTTTTTCGAGCTTGATACCTCCCGCTGATGACGTGATCGTTTAAGGAAATCGATCTTTCCCGTTGGTCGCGCAATCTTTTTCATGCAGTATTTTTTAAGGAAATTCATTCTACTTAAAATTCAGAGAGCACTCTGAAGACTAAGACAAATTATTTCCCTTTTGTGTGCTTGTTGAGGGTTAAATGTACTCTTCTTCGGAGAAGTGCATTCCACCCATTCAATGCGGAGATCATTTTTCCAGTCAAAACCGCTGTTCCGTTTGGTAATCGTTTCGCGTTTTGGCAGTTCGAGAAAACATTACCTACGGGCACAGTAAAATGTAACATCTTCAACAATAGTTATGCACACATCTAGATAATTGTTGATAAGCAGGAAATAAATTTTGCTGAGCAGTCAACTAATTTTCGTCGAACGCCTAGATAACTTTTACTAAATAGCCAACAAATTGCGCTACGGTAATTTTCCTCTAACGCATAACAACACAATTACCAAACGTAACGGTAATTTCTACCGAACTTTTCGCTCCGGAAAGATACCTAAAACGAGGGACGTACATGAAGAAACTGTAAATTGTCTAATTATTCTTATTATTGCATAATGAAAACATTAAAAAATCTTGAAAACCGATCTCAGAGGGCACATCATTGAGTTTACTAATTTTTTTCCGTTATAATGGAGAAAAATCTCCAAAACGAAGCTGGTAGAAATTTGGATGAAGAGATATTCCTCAGGCACTCAATGTAATACAATTGTTTTGGTTGATCGTCCCTAGTAAATTTAGACATTGCACAATTTCGGGAAATTTGCAAAATAGTTATGAAGATATTTTTGACATTCTTTATCTTTTAATGCAGTCTTTATAGAAATTGAGAAAGCCTTTCAATTTTCCTCAAAATTTCTTCTTAATGCATTTATTAATTAAGAAAAAATCATTAAATAACAAAAAATTGATTTTCTTGTAAATTTCATTTCTCTCTAATCCTCCGTCCACTCGCTGGATAAAAACAGATCGTGAAGTGAAATTGAGTAGTCATCTGGAAAAACCGCGAGATCCACCTCAATTTGTAGAGTGATTTACTAGGAAGGATCTTTTTTGTATTGCAAAGCGCAATTTACTGAAAATTCCGACAGAAATTTCACCGTTTCCGTTCTCCTAGTTTACTCAATTACTGTAATGCTTTCAAATTTGAGCAGACAAAAAACATGACAATTCACGTTGAATAGATACAAACAAAAGTCAATTACTGTTCAATACGAAATAATAAAAATCGCAATCTTGGTAGCAATTATCAATCATTAGCCTTGGTTAATAATTAAACAATTAATTCATGGTCGTTGCCGACTTAAGCAAATATCGTAATAACGAATAATCTACTCAGCATTAATAGAATTTGTTGATTGTTGTAGTTTTCATTCTCTTTATCGTTCTCGTTACTGAGTGCAAATAACTCTATTTTGTTTCACGATTAATTACATAAGAAGTGAATTTCCTTCTAATTCCTTTTCAACATTCTCCAAAAATGAATTTTAAAGTGAAATTGATGAGTGATCTGGAAAATCGAAAAATGCAGACCTATTTTCAAAGGTACTGGTGGAAAAGAGCTGTTTTTATAGGACAAAGTGAGATCAACGAAAATTTAGATACTGAATAAATTTTGATGTTTAATAAAAGTAATAATGCCATACGGGGCTAGCGCGCTTTATCAGAAGCAGGCTTAACGTTGGAAAAGCTCAGGAGCGCTGAGCGTGGTCACTACTTGGATTGGCGGCCGCGCGGAAATACTTTAGGAAAGAGATTAATATTCGGGAACGACGGAAATCTAGCACGGCAGAATTGAAGGAAGCCATAACAATCGAAGAAGATATACGATGAAATGAGCAAGAAAATCAATAGACCCAGTCTTGAACAAGCAATCTATCTAATCCAACAGAGATCTCCTAATATCCTTTCTGAATATCCCTTTCCGTAAAATCAAAAAAAAATTTAATTTTATTTTTACAGAGCTGAGACGATAAAATACCGAAATTGATGTCAATTGATTCAATCGCTGTTAAACAATAAAAAGCTTCCTCTTTAATTAATAACATTTTTTTAATAATGAAATTTTAGAATATTTTCGAAAAAAAAATATTATTGGATGAGTGTATCTCAAAGCACGTGAAACAAAAGAGATCCTCGAAAGCAAAATATTTATTATAATTGAAATATAATGAGGATTGTCGCGAGATGTTTGGACTGGATAAATAACGATTTCGAAATAGTATATTTCGTAACAAGTGAAAAAAATGGTTTTTGGCGAGTGGGAGGTTTATATCACGAGCCGAAGGACTCTCTGCTCCGCGTCGAGTGACTGAAAAGTTACTTTTCCGACACAGCGTGATGAAAAAATAAATACGTCTCTCAAGTGAATGAATATTTGGCAAATATAGATTTTTTGTCTCAGTCAAGTAAAAATGAGAAGACGATTCTGATATGAATCAGTAATCAATCTTGATTAACAATCTCGTTCAGTCCGAGTAATTAATGAGCTATCGAAAAATAAAATTATCTGCTCAAAAATACTCGAATTCAATCTTTATCTTTTCTTTATTTTAACTGCTTTTAACCTTTCATGGCATCAATAGGATCTATTGGCCGGCGTTAATGCATTGTATCGAGTCTTTCCGGTAACAGAAAGTATTTCTCTCGACTTCTCAGTCATTGGATAGTAGACACTTTAATTTTTCACTAATTCCATCTTTTATTTTTTTATCTCGACGATAATTCTAAATGAAAAAATTATGGGAAGGATTTAATCATGCGTTCAACGATTTCATTTGTCAGAAAACTAAATCTAAAAGTTTTGGAATTTTTAAAGAAAATACTTCAATAATTCTTGCGTTCAACGGTAATGAAATAACTTTCAGTTTATGGAATGATGTATTTTTACAAATTTCATTCGCCTCCAACTTCACCGTATGCATACCGTTGTCGGTTTTTATGGTTTTCCTCAATTCTTTCCTCGCCAGACTCCTTCACTGACAGAAAAACGTACTTTTGGCTGAAAAAATGATTCTTGGTACAAGAATATTTTTTTACTATCACAAAATGCTTGAGCCAATCTTTTTCTCTTGTTCTTTGAGTATTTTTTCATCACGCTGTGTCTGAAAAGTGCTTTTCTGAGATATTGAGGTGAAAAGTTTTGTTCGTAATTCCTGAAAAAAGTGTTTTTTGACTCATGGGATATCACGAGCCGAAGGCGAGCTATCACTTGTTACGAAATATACTATTTATTGTCTAGACAAGGAAAGTTATGAGGTTTTCTTGCCCTGGACAATCTGCATACTTAAGGGATAAGAGAAAAAGATTGGGTCAAGAATTATGTGACAGTAAAAAATAGTCTTGAAACAAAAACTAATTTTTCAGACAATAGTATATTATGCAGCATGTACGTTATGGTGTTTATGCCATAGGTGCCCGTAATCACGCGATTCTAACCTCGCTTCGCTCGGTTAAATCGCGGATTACGGGCACCATGACATAAAATATTGTATGGAACCTGTGCGTAATGGTGTTTTTTGGCTCGTGGGAGTATAACACTCGCCTTCGGCTCGTGTTACAACCTCCCACGAGCCAAAAACACCATTACGCACATATTGCATAATATACTAGTTTGGCTCGTGGGGGGTTGTAACACGAGCCGAAGGCGAGTGTTACTCGCCTTCGGCTCGTGTTACAACCCCACAAGCCAAAAAATACTATAACGCACAAATTTCAGACAATATTTTTTATGCCATAGATGCCCGTAATCACGCGATTCTGACCTCGCTTCGCTCGGTCAAATCGCCGATTACGGGCACAATGACATAAAATATTGTATGGAACTTGTGCGTAATGGTGTTTCTTGGCTCGTGGGATAATAACACTCGCCTTCGGCTCGTGTTACAATCTCCCACGAGCCAAAAACACCATTACGCACATGTTGCATAATATACTAATGTCATTGTAGCCGTAATCCGCGATCTAACCCAGCAAAACGAGGTTAGAATCGCGTGATTACGGGCACCTATGGCATAATAGTATATTATGCAACATGTGCGTAATGGTGTTTTTGGCTCGTGGGAGGTTGTAACACG
>JAPYZM010003476.1:0-12423 GCA_030522845.1 Psyttalia concolor
TTGACTCGTGGGATTATATCACTCACCTTCGGCTCGTGATATAAACCTCCCACTCGCCAAAAACCATTTTTTTTCACTTGTTACGAAATATACTATTTCGACACATTGAGATGAAAAATTATGTAGAATGTTGAAGAAGAAAATTATGAAGAATATTGTTCATAACACGTGAAAAAAGTAGCTTTTGACTCGTGAGATTATATCACTCGCCTTCGGCTCGTGATATAAACTTCCCGCTCGCCAATAACCATTTTTTTTCACCAGTTACAAAATATACTATTTCATCACGCTGTGTCGGAAAAGGAACTTTTGAGTCACTCCGGTTCCCGTCGAGTGACTGGATTAGTATATTTCGTAACAAGTGGAAAAAATATATTTCGTAACAACTGAACATAAAAGATTTTTGGCGAGTGGGAAGTTTATATAATGATATAATATAGGTTATAATGATATAATATAGGAGGTTTATATAATTGATATAATCCCACGAGCCAAAAACCACTTTTGTCACGAGTTACGAACATAAATTTTCATCTCAATTTGCCGAAAATAGTATATTTCTCACCTAGGGAGGTAAAATAAAGGAGGCTTGCTCACGTGCAGAATTACCGCCCGAGCCGAAGGCGAAGGTGGTAAGCACGTGAGTGGAAAGTCACAATTCCCCCCCCCCCCCGCGCAGCGGGAGGGAAGTGTGTTCTTTGCTCCCGTCGGGGAGAAATAGTATGTTTTCGTCACTCTGTGTCGGAAAAGTAACTTTTCAGTCACTCTCCGCTTCGCGTCGGGTGACTGAAAAGTACTTTTTCGACACATTGAGATGAAAAATTATGTTCGTAACACGTGAAAAAAGTGGTTTTTGACTCTCGCCTTCGGTTCGTGATATAAACCTCCCACTCGCCAAAAACCATTTTTTTTCACTTGTTACGAAATATACTATTTCGGCCTGTCATTATGGGGTTTTTTTACTCGCATGTAGTTTGGCAAGCCGAGCCGTAGGCGAGGCGGCCAACAACGGAAGTCAAAAAAACCCCATAACGATAGCCCAGGAACGATATTTTTCCGTAGTGATTTTCACTTTTTCGTGTTCGGGCAAGGACCCGTACCAAATCCCGGACGCGGAAAAGTGAAGAGCAGTACGGAAAAGTTACTCTTCCGGCACAGCGTGATGTAAAAGTACTTTTTCGACACATTGAGATGAAAAATTATGTTCGTAACTCGTGAAAAAAGTTGTTTTTGACTCGTGGGATTATATCTTCGGCTCGTGATATAAACCTCTCACTCGCGAAAAAACATTTTTTTTCCCTTATTACGAAATATACTATTTTCTGTCAGTGTACAAGAGACAATTCCTCAACGAATATTTACAATTTCATCACTGAAATTGTAAGATTTGTATTACTAATAAGAAATTAATTTCAGATCAATGAAACTGAGTATGGAGCAGTACAAATCATTTTTAGAAGAATTAGCGAAAGCAAAAAAAATTGAACTCTCGGAGATAAAAACGAAAATGGCACATTGTGGACCACCTGGTATAACGTCTTCCGCAGTTGTTAGTATTACGATATTTCCCTCGCCCTTTATTTCTAAAATTAAAGAAAACATTTTCATTCTCCTTCTAATCCATTTGTCAGGGTTCTAAAGCCGCATCAGCCGTCGACAGACTGACGGATGTAAGTAAATACACGGGTTCTCACAAGCAGCGCTTTGACGAAACGGGAAAGGGTAAAGGGATCGCCGGAAGAAAGGACATACCCGACGCCTCCGGCTACGTCCAAGGGTACCAAAATAAAGATACATACAAAGGGCAGTAGTTCCGCCCCTGGAATCAGACAATTTTTTTTTCTTTTTGATGATGAAAATTCTCAATTTTTTATTTACTCTCCGGCTATCGGAACACTGACTAGAGCTGGTGAGCTCTATTCATGGATTATCGTGTTGGACACGAATCCAAATTTTGCGGAGACCGTTTTTATGGCAATACGCCAACCAAATCCACCCACTGAAATATTTATACTTGAGTAGAATGAGAATCATTCGAGCAAAATCCTAATTTTCACTACATTAAATTCTATTCTTTAAAATAATTCATAATCTCTCCCATTATTTTATATTAACTTCAATTATTCAATACTGCGGTGATTAACAAATGATAAATATCTTTTAACTGAAAAATTGTGATAAATAATGAGGAGATAGTTTTTTTATTCACTATTTCGCAATTATTCCTGCGAATGATTGAATTCATATTAATACTCAAACATTGTCTAGATTTGAATAAATTAATCATTGGGTGCACAATTTCATTTTCGATGTGACGTTGAAGTATGGGTGATGTACAATAACGAACGGATCGTGCTACTAATCGTATTGTCATCAATTTTTCAATTTCACTCGTGAATATATTTCTAAAATCATTTAGTTTGTTTTCCCCAATTAAAAAGATTTTTAAATAACTTGACGAATGAAAAAAAAGACCATTTGTTCACGAGGCTTAATTAATTTTTCATTACTTCATTATAATGATGACATACATTTTTACGATTCATTCGAATATAAATTGTTATCGAATTGAAATGTAATTGAATAACAATGTCATGGACGTTGGATTATTATATTGGTACATTAGATTGGTCATTAAAATGAACAAACGTCACATTCCACTTCCCTAAATATTCGAATAATTAACAGATTTAGAACAAAACCAACACTTGACGCAAGTCATCATACTCTTTAATTTAACCAACACTGAGAATCGCTTATTCCACAATCCTCGATAGTATTTGAAAATCTTCTCCAGTCATCATTCCCCTCAATTTCCATTTAGAATGAGATAAACACATTCGTCACGTGTAATTATACATAAGTATCATTAACTCTGCGGGCATAGAGTATACGTTTTCCGTGATCCACCTCGTTGTAGAAAGACGATATGGTTATCAATCACACGTGATAAGAAAAGAAAAAAAAATCATTAAAAAAGCAATGAAATAAATATATGGCACAAGGTTATACGATAATCATAGTTTTGTTTTATTATTGTTTTCTTTATTCTCAATAAAAATGTTCGTCATTAAATGATAATGTGACACAATATAATTTCTTTTTCTCCCGCAAATTTATTACACTTGGATAATAATCTACAATTGATACTGATAATAGTTGCATTTCATTAAATATCTACGACTCTTAAAATTCAAAACGAATACTGAAAAATGAAACAATAAAATATCTCACCTTCTCCAATTGACATAATTTGAAAAAAAAAAAACCTAATCGAGTTGGAAACAGTAATACACGATACGTAAAACAAAATAATCAGTGATCGATTTTGAATCGAATGAGCGAATTGAGAGCATAAAAAAATTATAATTCATAATTTAATTAAATTAAAATATCATTTCAAGAACAATTATTTAATTTTTCTGCAAAGCTTTGGAATAGATTGGAAGCTTCAATAATTAACAAAGAAGAAAAATCATCAATAATAAATAGGTTTCAACGATATATCTACACATGCGCGAGTTCTCCCTCTAATGGTAAATATCGATCGAGAGGAAGTCGAACGAGGCCATATGCAGAGAGGAATTCTAAAGCTCGGTCAGCGTATCAACAGATGCCCTGAATCTCCTGGAAGTCACTTCAACAACAGTCTTGCTGCATCCAATGCCTGTGCCCTCTATCCTCGATACTATTTCGTCCTTGAGGGCGCAGAGAACTCGTCGATCTTGTCGATTATTAACTGGAGCTATTTGTAGAGCCTCTTGAACGTCAATCAGAGCGTCTTCGTAACGCCCAAGATCGACCTTAGCCTTGGCACGAGCGTAAAACGCTTCATAGGATGATGGGCGTATGTTTAGGGCCTCGTTTGCAAGCTCCACAGCTTCTTCAGATTCCTATAACATAAAGAAAGATAATTGAAAATGAAGAATAATTCTCCCACAATTTCACAATTAAAAGCCCAAAAAAAGAGAGGAGTTTCTGATAAAAATATTTACATTCATTTTGCGTTTACACCGGCTGAGGTTAAGTAAGAAATTCAACTTCAACTGCGTAAATGTTTGCTGATGAAGAATCAAATTGCTCCCCTCCTGACTCTGTGAGTCATGAACCTGCTCGGGAGTACTGGGGAATTTTCTCAATGCATAAGCATATCTGTGAGAAGCCTCCTTGAGTCTTTCCTTCCTATAAAGCACATTGCCATCCTCCAGCAATTTATTTAAGAGTATCAACAATACATCAGGCTTTCCCTGTGCCATTGCCCACGTGGCGGGCCCCAACTTAGCACCCCTTCTCAAAAAGCACTGCACCACAGGTACATTTCTACAGCCAATAGCCCTATCCAGTGGCCTCATGCCATTCAAGTCCACATGTTCAACAGCAGCGCCTCGCTCCAACAATAATTGCACCAATTTTGGATTCCCCTGGAAGGCAGCAAGATCCAGAGGTGTCCTGCCAGTCTTATCATTAGCTGCAATATCAGCACCATTGTCCAAAAGCGTTTGAACAGCAGAGATCCTTCCTCTCACACATGCCCAGCCCAGTGCAGTCAATCCCTCCTTATCAACGCCCTCAAGGGCGGCGCCCTTCTCCAAGAACAGATCAATCAAGTTGGTATGTCCCTCAGAGGCAGCCATCATAAGTGCTGTTCTGCCCATGGTGTCTCTCTGCTCCAGCAGCAGCTCAGGAAGATCAGTCCCCTCGACAGAAGCAGAAACCCTCGAGTTGGATGAGTCAAACTGTAGAAGACGTTCAGCAGTCCCCCAGTGGCCCTCTCGAGCTGCTAACATCAGTGGTGATAGTCCTTTGGAATTGACAGCTGTTGGATTAGCCCCTCTGGCCAACAGAGCCGAGACTGTAGCTGTCGATCCATGAGCAGCGGCAATTGTCAATGCAGTTTCTCCAATTAATGTATCAGACTCGTCGATATTGACTTTGGCCATGTCCAGGAGATATTCCACCACTGATTCGTGGCCTTGGGAGGCTGCGGCAACTACGGCCTGTTGAGCTGCCTCCTCCCGACATATTTCACAGACAGTCTCCGAGTGATGCTGACCTGAGTCGGTGGTGGGAGTGGACCAGTCACAGGCCAACAGGTAGCCAACCACTGGAAAATGTCCGTGACGTGCTGCGTGGACCAGGGGGCACTGGCCGGCTATGTCAGCGTGACCCAGCGAGGCTCCAGCGCCGGCCAACAGGCGTACAACGTCGCAGTGGCCTCTTGATGAGGCTAGTGACAATGCTGTACAACCCTGGGAGTTTGTCAGCTCGACGTCGGCACCGAATTCCAGGAGAAGAGAGACCATTTCCACTGAGCCCTCGTGTGCGTACATGCAGAGAACTGGTGCATTGCCCAGATAATCGGTTCGATGATTGGGGGATGCTCCTGCCAGCAGGAGCAATCTTGAGACCTTGACATTGGGGCTGTAAATGTTGCGGAGGGTGCAAAGCGCTGAGGAGACACACTCCGACGATGAGGTCATCCAGCAGGCTTGAAGATCTCGTGATGGACACGAGGGAGTTACTCCACGGTAGAAGTGGGCTTTGAGAACGTGATGGCCGAGCTCGAGAACTTTGTCACCCGCGAGCGGGGACTCGAGGCGAGCGAGACGAAAGGCTATTGCTGTGTGTCCTAGACGAAGATCGCAGAGGAATTTTGGAGATTCGTTCTCGTCCCGACGAATCAACCACTCTCTGAATGAGGGATGGAAGAACATGTAGGTGTCGTCCAGACGTTTCACGAGAAAACCAGAGAGCATCTGAAATTGTGATTTTTCATTTTGATAAATTTCAAAAGTTATCATTGACTTCTTCTTTAGATAATCAATTACCAATAATCGATCATTACTTACTTATCCTTGAGCATAGTTGCAAGAAAAATGATTCAATTATTTTCTAATGAATGAACTACTCGCTCCTGATAAAGAAATTTTCTATTACCTTGAATCTCTGTAAAAATTCCTCCCATGAAACGAACTGCTCCGTGTACAGTGAATTAACAGAGTAAAAAATTTCTGGCAGTGTAAGTGGATAGAGGGCAGCTAAGCAGACACCAAGAAGAGGCTGGACTTTATCAAATGACGTGGCGGTGGGGAACCTCAGGTTAAAATGTAATTGAAATATCTGGGCTAAAGATACTGGCAAAACCTGCAACATAATCAGCCAAAAAATACCAAATTATTGTCGTAATTTTCATCATTGATCATTACCATAACCAAAATGACCAAGATCTTGAATAATTTACCTTATAAGATGCAGATTTAGCAACGAGATGTCCACTTTCAATGAGATCAAGCGTGAGTTTAGCAAAGAGGAAGCTGCCACCTGCGAGGGAGAGTAGATGTGTGGCGAACCTGTTTTGATTAGCTCCACAGGACGACTCCTTTCCATTGACATTGGCCGTCACATTAGCCTGAATAACAGTGCTCTGCACCATCCTATGACTAATGTATTCAGACAAATCTCTGCCAATGCAAATATTACTGGAGCCACTGGCACTCTTATCCAGTGAAATTCTCGTGTATGGAAAAGCCTTGGCACACTCCCTAAGTTCACTTCTCACAGTGCAAATAATTTTTAGCCAACTGGGGAAATTAGGTGCATGTCTAGTGAGAAAGGAGGCAATGGTGTCACCCCTGTCAGGCCTGTGATACTCAGCGTCACAAATGGCATCAATTAGGACAACCATATTGACTTGAGGAAGTCGTCCAGCCTTCCTAAGTGTCAACATTGGCTCCAAAATGCCCCTGGAGAGGGCCAAGTCAGGATCCACTGTGCACTCCCTCTGCGACAGTGAGCCCTGGAGATGTGGTTCCGACAGCAAATACTCTCTGTAAGCGATTAGCTGAGGTGCTTGGCACAATTGGGCAGCTATAGAGTGAATTAAATCAGGTACCAAACAAGTGCTATTGTTGTCAGCCTGACAGAAGTGATAAGCAACAACATGTGATGCTATCTCTCTGATCTTCTCGCTGGTCTTTTTCATATTGATTTCAAAAACCGATGGCACCGGCCGGTGCTCCGAATTAGTCTCGTCCTCATCGCATTCCGCAATTTCTGCCCTCAATGATTGCTCTCTTCTCCTACCAAAACAGCTGTGTTCAACTAATTGGAGAACAAGCGATGTTTTTCCGGTACCCGGAGCACCCGAAATAAGGACACCGGGACTGGAACCCTTGATAACCGTTTCAAGCTCTTGAAGTAGCCACAAACGACCGGTGAACGGTGGATCTGGTTCGATCGACGGAACCTCAAAGAACAGGGGTTTCAGGGTTAGCTGAGCTACGGGATGGGATAAAAATCTCATTTTCGATTCTAGAGGTTTGATTGAACCTCGGCCAGATTTTCTAATGCCAGATCTTCGATTCTTGAGGCCTGATGAATCATCTTCAGGATTTGTCGAGTGTTTACGTGGTGTCAGGGGACTACAACTGCCATTGGAAAGCCCTGAAACCGATACTGACATTGACATAGACATGGATGTGGAAGCTGATATCGAGGTTGATATCGAGGCAAGACTTCCCGCTGAATCGCAGTCTTTGTTTTTTAATTTTTGCTTTGATTTTCCCCTGGGCTTTAACGGTGTACGCAGTGCTGCTGCTGCTACTTCAGCTTCACTTGATGTGCCTGTTAATGTGGATACTGGACTGGTATTTGTGGAAGCCAGGGTCTGCTGATCGTAACTCGTCAGACTGCAAAATGATGCCTCGTGGCATCGAGCCTGATCAGATTGCTGATGTTGTGATGATGAGGGAGTTCTATTAGAACAGTCTGTAGTGTCCACTCCAGATGAGGTGCGGAGGTGGCCTGAACCAAGGAGAAGACCCAGACGCATGTAGAGGTCGGATTGTGAGGATTTTCGACTCTTTGAGGACAATGGCTTGACACTACCTCCTTCGTCATCTGTGAAAGTTGAGAGATCGTTAGGTTTCGAAAGTACTCAGGGAGAAGGGGAAGGGGGGACGAGGGAATATATCTTGGGTCATTAGAGTCGCGATGGTAATCAAGGCGAAGGGAACTCTTCACGATGCAACACGTCATTCAAAACTGTAAAAGTGTCTGGTCATGCTGGCAAAAAAGTGTGCCTTAATTTTATTGAAATTAATTGGTAAAATTGCCGAAATAAATTACGTAAAGAGATGAGTTGTTTTTTTCAAATATTTTTTGGATGATTTTTACTGGCTTTGCTTATTTTCTCTTTTTCACGAATTCATTGATCACTTTTTTTTTACTCATCTATCGTTTGATTTATTTCAGCAGAATTAATTAATTAATGGTGAATATATGATGCTGAAAACAAGAAGAAAACCAAACGAAAGAACACGCTGTGAGTAAAAATCAGCCTGCCTGTTGGTCTGTTGAAGTGTTCAAGACCCAAGATTTTGTTTTTTCTCGGTGAGCTGACGAGCCTGTTGAGACCATCGGCTTTCGACGATCTTGGCGGATCAATGAGCTGATTCAGTCCATCACTGGCAGTCCCCTGGCTCGTACTCCACAAGGATTTAATTTTTCCAAGTACTACGCCAGGCCAACGAGATGTACCTTCCCATGAGGATGTCATCCAGGCTAATTGTCGTTTATTTAATCACATGTTTCATCATTGACACTTAAAACTAGGGCCCTAATATGGGAGACTCCCTTTTGGATAGTTTCCAAGCTCTCACCCAGACAACTGCCAGTTGGTATTCCCAGATTTTCATGGGGGGAAATAAATATGAGGCGCTTGAATAATTACTGAATAAATTTACCTGACAGAGCTGAAGGATTATCATTTCCTTGTTCAGGCGTCGGTGCCCCCCTTCTCGAGCGCTGAGGTGTGAATGGACTCTTCAGACCTTTGGGACTCAAAAAAAAGCGTCTCCGTTGATTGGGAGGCGTTGGGCAACCTGAGGAAATTGGTTTGGTTTGAATAATTGATCGGTGCCAACTGTTGCACTATTACAACGAAAAAAAAATGAGGAGATTAGAGAGGGAAAAGTAGAAAAACATAACTCACTTTGGGCCATAACTTGAGCTTTGTGACGAGATTGAGAGGCAATTGACTCCGGGAGAACCGGTGGCTTGCCCTTTAGTCCCTTTCCCATCATTGATGAAAATCCAACGCTCTCCAATCCCTGCCAAAACGAATTATAAAGACTTTGTATCTCACAAGTGCTACGTGACAGCGCTACATGGAGTTAAGATTAAAAGCCTTTCTTCTGCATTTCTTTTCTTATATTCTCCTTTCTTTTCTTTTCCCGAGAGATCTCAAACTGTGTATCGACAGCATGAGAAGTATTTCGAGATTGAATACATGTGCCTGCACGTCTTGGACAATCTCATTTATCATTTTACTTTTGAATTAAATAAATGAGAAATCTGTTAACGACATTTCATTTCAACAAAAATCTTTCAGTTAAATTGAATCAGACCGTTATTTATACTACTACTAAAATTCTTTCCACTGACATGTAGTTGTTCTTTAATTGTTGATAACGCGTGTTTGCGAAAAAATGTGATGTGTATTTTTATCAGAGAACGCTCGATTTATAATAAAATGATTATAACCAGTAGAAAAAACATTCCAACCGCTTTGTTCAACATTTTATACATTTTATTCTCATGTTAAATCCCGGAAGAGTTCACTTCAGAATGGGTTGACACCATTTTTTTTGGTAATTAATGTTTTCTTTATTAATCCTTGAATTATAGAAAGAGTTTCCTATAAGGACAATACTAACGCAATAGTTTTTTATAAAAAATTGTTTCTGCATAAAATGTAGTAATTATTATTAATGTAATTGATGATTATTGTTTGTTTAGATGTAAATAAAGAAGTTTGCTATGATCAGGAGTGGATTTACCATCCGAAACTTTGGCAATTTTAATAATATTAATTGATTGGATTTCACAAGTTTTAAATATTTTTCTGAATGCCCAGAAACCGCACAATGACCTGGAGGAGTAGGCGGTTTTCCAAAATTATTATAATCATTTGAATCTAGGGTGAGACCAAATGTCCAATTCATCATCACTTTTGACGAGATTGACTGACATAGAAATAATATTTGAAATAACTAAATAAGGAGAGCCCCACCAACAAAATCTAAAAGTCCTGAAATTCTGAATGAACCCACCCACGTACATATACGCTCTTATTTGCGATCTCTGTCATGTACTCGTGGGTGGATGACTGACCGTACCGTACACGATGGTTTGGAAAAAAAAGCCGTAGGCAGTCACGAATATTTAGCATGCATGCGTCATCGATTACTTAAATCCCCATTCACTCGCTGTTCACCGCCACCAAAAACGTTACTCATTACTCATGACGTAAACCACACGGAGAGGAAAGTCGAGTAGAAATTACCGTTTTAACTGTTCGGAGAAAATTACCTGATCGTTCGGTAAAATTTATTGGGTACTTAGTAAAAATCATCCAGAGGTGTACGTAATTTTTGGGGACGGCTGAATCAAATTTATCTAGTTCTTGAAATTAGTCTATTGGGCCGTAGAAATTATCCAAACTTGCGCATAATTTCTGTTGAAAATATGAAAACCTAGGATTCGATGGGTATTTTTTTCGAACGATTGGAATGCGGACAACCAAAACGTAATGGTAATTCTTACATTGAAAAAAAATTCACTGAGTGCATTAATATTGCATTTTAAAGACACTTACGGGCCCGATGCGATTAACATTTCGGGTGTTTTTGTTCCTCAGTCGAGGGCTCCCACAGAGAGAGTTGATCGCCGAGAGGTCGTCATTCCAATCCTCAGTTGCAATTATAGAAACAGGCTCGGAGGAGCAGAATCCAGTGTCATAATTGACAATATCATCCTGCAGAATAACCGAATCATCTCGTCTATTTTCGTATATATTCCGACATATTGGACACGCTTCACTGCGAAATAGACACGAGTAGCATCTCTCGTGGCCGCAGGAATCGATGAGTCGGCGTTTCTTTCCTTTGTCGAATGGCATTTCGCACGATGGGCACATGGAGCCGCCCACCATGCCCGTTGACTCCACCAGTGCTCGAATTTGTGCCAAATCTGAAGAACAAAAAACACAAGAAAAAATGTTAATTGAGATTAACAAAGAGATTGTGGAAAATAAAAATTCTACTTTATTGTTAAAAGGTCAAAGGGTCAGACACCAATGTTGGCCGGTACTGGGGATTATAATTCCCTTCTCGACTTCTCACGATACCATCGCCCCACCACTCCACTCTCTTCCGTAATTTATGATTTACGACTGGAAAAAAAGGAAGGAGGCAGTGGTTCTTTCGTAGGAATACGCCAGTTGGGTAGAAATGGACACTGGTCAGGCTCATGGCTCTCCGCGTGATCCATAAAATCCCGGAAGAGCGTATCTACCAGTGATCGAACACCATCCAGCATTGAATGGTGTAGGGAGACAGAAAAAGAATCAAGATATATTGATCTTTTTAACATGATAATTAGCGGAAAATCATAATTATTTCAACCAAGAAAATAAAAGGAGGTTCTTTGTATTAATTTAATCGTCTGCTTAAATATTTTTTCATCACGCTGTCTCGGAAAAGTAACTTTTCAGTCACTCGACACGAAGCGGAGAGTGACTGAAAAGTGCTTTTTCGACACATTGAGATGAAAAATATTGTTCGTAACACGTGAAAAAAGTGGTTTTTGACTCGTGGGATTATAAAAACATTTTTTTCACTTGTTACGAAATATACTATTTCATCACGCTGTGTCGGAAAAGTGCTACGAAACTACTTTTCGTACTTGTTACGAAATATACTATTTCGACGAATTGAGATGAATTAGTATATTTCAATATAAGTGCAACGAGTTGAAACATCCCGTCGCACGTGTATGCGGACTATATTTTTTTGTTAGTGATGTTACGTTTAGGAGTGGCGAACTATGCAATTTTTCATTTACTAGTAAACGAAAAGTCGAAACTTGTAAATGAAAATTCGATACTTGTAAACGAAAAGGCATTCTTCGACACGAGCTGAACGTAGCAGCAGTGACAAAATAGTATATTTCGTAACAAGTGAAAAAAAATGGTTTTTGGCGAGTGGGAGGTTTATATCGCGAGCCGAAGGCGAGTGATATAATCCCACGAGTCATTTTTCACGTGTTACGAACAATGTTTTTCATCGCGCTGTGTCGGAAAAGTAACTTTTCAGTCACTCTCTGCGTTGTGTCGAGGGACTGAAAAAGTACTTTTCAGTCTCTCGACGCGAAGCGGAGAGTGACTGAAAAGCTACTTTTCCAACACATTGAGATGAAATAGTATATTTCGTAACAAGTGAAAAAAAAATGGTTTTTTGGCGAGTGGGAGATTTATATCACGAGCCGCCCAAGTAGGGTTTGAAGCTTGGGCCGAGCACTGGCCCAACTATGGCATGCCAATCACCAGTCTTGGCGCAATGCTTGGCTGAAAGAATGGTCCAT
>JAPYZM010003477.1:0-11157 GCA_030522845.1 Psyttalia concolor
CTCAGTAAAAATCTGAGATCTGGTTTAGCATCACTTTCCAGAATCTTTTGAAGATTACCCGAAACCTCTATAATAAAAAAAAAACACACACACATACACACACACACACACTCCCCATATGGGGAAGCGTACTCCACGCACACACGGACCACTCGCTAAAAACATCGGGGGAGGGGGGGGGGGGGGTTCTCCTGGTCATAAAACGTCGACATTCCATGAAATTAGCGATTTTCATTTTCGTGGTTAAAACAATAACTTCCTCATCGGGAAGTTAACAGTTTTCAATAATTGTCGGCTAGTTACATGAGTGAAACTTTGTAATTTTTTTATAATTCAATCTTGCACTAATAAATACTATTGAATGCACTCCGATCATTGTTAAACGATTAGCAATCGATCTGATGCGTTAGTTTCTAGAAATCAAATATTGGTCGCCTAAACCCAGATGAATCCACTACGATCTTAGATGCCCCCTGCATTACCCACAGATAGATATTGCATCGTAGTTCAAGCGCCACTGTTATAAAATTTTGTCTCTCCATAAGCGCTAACAATCCCCCGTATAATCTCTAGTGTTAAATTATATACGAGAAATTAATGCACGTCAATCATTGTCAAACGGTTAGCATTCGATTTGATACGTTTACTTCCAGAAATCAAATATTGGTCGGCTAAACTCATGTGAATCCACTACGGTCCTAGACGCCCCCTGCATTACCCACAGATACATACTCCATTGTAGTTCAGGCGCCACCGCTATCAAATTGTGCCTCTCCATAAGCGCTAACAATCCGCCCGTATAATATCTAATGTTAGATTATATACGAGAAATTAAATGCACGTCTATCATTTTCAAACGATTAGCATTCGATGTGATACGTTTATTTCTAGAAGTCAAATATTGCTCGGCTAAACTCATGTGAATCCACTACGGTCTTAGATGCCCCTGCATTACCCACAGATACACACACCATTGTAGTTCAGGCGCCACCGCTATCAAATTTTGCCTCTCCATAAGCGCTAACAATCTGCCCGTACAATCTCTAGTGTTACATTATATACGAGAAATCGATGCACGTCCATCATTGTCAAACGATTAGCATTCGATCTGAGACGTTTATTTCTAGAACTCAAATATTGGTCGGCTAAACTCATGTGAATCCACTACGGTCTTATACGCCCCCTACTTTACCCACAGATACATACACCATTGTAGTTCAGGCGCCACCGCTATCAAATTTTGGCTCTCCATAAGCGCTAACAATCTGCCCGTATAATCTCTAGTGGTAAATTATATACGAGAAATGAAATGCACGTCCATCATTGTCAAACGATTAGCATTCGATCTGATACGTTAATTTCTAGAAATCCAATATTGGTCAGCTAAACTCATGTGAATCCACTACGGTCTTATACGCCCCCTGCATTACCCACAGATACATACTCCATCGTAGTTCAGGCGCCACCGCTATAAAATTTTGTCTCTCCAGAAACGCTAACAATCATCCAGTATCATCACTAGTGTTAAATTATAAACGAGAAATACCAACAATCGCAGGCGGCCAACATAATGGGATAGAACTCACGCTTTGTGATATGAGAAAAATATGATGAAATGAAAGTCATGAAAATACAAATTTATCACCGTTACTATGGAGTGATCTTTTTATTTAACTTATAAATGTCAAAAGTAAAAACACTATCGGGAAGATCAACCAATATTTATATGATGTATCTAAAGATGGTTTTGGGTTTTATAGCGTGGTTAATACGATAAACATGAATTCAAGTTTATTGCAGGTGTTATGTCAGAGTTGGGAGCTGTATATCATACGCGATAGCTCTACCTGAAACGGCAACTTGGCGATACGCTATCGCGTATCTTGATAAGTGCTGAATGGCAGTTCTTTGCAACGTGCCATGGAAAATCCCCATGTGATGGCATTGGTGGAACAGTGAACAGAGCCGCAGCGTGTGCAAGTTTGTAGCGACCATATGAAATTAAGACTCCACGTGACTGTTATGAATTCACAAAAAACTCAATTAATTCCATCGAAAGTATCACTGGTACAAATAAGGAATTGAAAATAGTAGACGATTTTTAAATGCTTCAACAATTACCGGAACACGTCACTTTCATTTTTTTGTGCCGATTATTAGTACACATAGCCTTGAATATAGAACCCTTTCTCGTAACTGTTATGTCCTGAGACTAGTGGTCCGGAAAACCACGTAGTAATTTGTAAGTTAACGCCCCCGAACTAGCAAAACAAAAATAATGTGAGCCCGAGTGATGCTCATGGATTCTTTCCCGAGGTTTTAAGTAGAATTTTCTTACAAAAGTCACTCTTAGTTGTTCTGTATCGTTTTCACTGTCATTCACCAGATTCTTTAGACTTAACGGATTTTGATTTGAGTAGGATATTTGTGACTATCTGGAATTGTTAAAGGAAAGTTGGGTGCAAAATTGAATAACACTAGGAAATTAGCATTTTGGATTATTATTACGACTTCATGACACAAATTTGAGATTAGGCTGTTTTACACGTTGATTACTCGAATTTAATGAATAGTTTTCGTTCGATTGAATTTACGTTGGAATGCAAGTTCTCGAAAGAGTTTACAAACATAAAATTGGAATGTACTTACAGTATAACAGTTGTATTTATTTCGTCTGAAATTTCCAAGTTCTGTGGTTTATAGATTGGTTTGTTGCGCAAGTTTGCGCTCTTTTTGTGGATTAATTTGCTGGTGTTGAGGGGAAATAATGCAGAGATATTTTCACTGTGTTTTAGCACAATCAACGAGTAACTACTGACGTCTCGTTGATGAATTAGGATGTTAAATGAACGTATCACTTATACAGGAGGCTTTTAGTCCGTTTTACGCTCTCGTAAGGTTAAATTTTAGCGTTTGGAGTCGCGAATGCTATCATAAAACAATAGGGGCGAAAAGGGCAGAGATTCTCCAGTAACGCAAGATGTCAAAAATCGTTAGGAACTCGGATGTTAAGATGTTGGAATTTTATAGGGTTTCAATAATTTAAAAGGCGTCTGCAAATCCTTCGGAGGACAGGCTGCGATCACTCTAAATAAGAGTCACCGGATTTATTGAGAATTAGACTCAACCGGAGCCAGATACTGTTGGACGAATAAATGAATCTACGAAACTCGAGTACAGTATTGAAGGGGGTTAAAGAAACCGTCCGTTTCCTCGGGTTATTCACGACTGGTTTTTCATTAGGGGCTTTTGGTTTTTATGTTTCGGAGATTTCTTGAGTGTTGGCCGAAAATTAGAGAGGGGGATTTCTACGTGGCATGCAAAATTTAGGCCGATCATCGGGTAATCGTTTGCAAGTCGGCGGCTTACTTTTGGATGTCGAAATCCGTTGGCCGATTTCCGTCTTTCGCAATCGGCTGATGCTCTTTTTCGGTTTTCGTGGTGTCAGGATTTTGCAACTGTGTCGACAATGTCCCCTTTTCCGACATTTTTCGTATCGTAGACATTTCGACATTTTCCGTTTAAAATAAAATTTTTAAAATACACATTAATTTTTGGCGGATCGTACAGCCCCCCCTAACTCGAGAGGTTCGTTTTGAACGATCCTTTCGGGTTAAAATGAGGCTAAGACTGAATTTTTAATTTTTTTGTGTACGGTCGGTTTTTACGAGTGCGTGTACAATTTTTCTTAAAATTAATTTAAGGTACGTATAAATATTATTTCTATTTGTGGTTACAATTTTTTATAGGATATATTCTAACGGTGGGATCCCCAAGAGTTCTCTCCAAAATTTTTCAAATTTTAAAAAGGTATTTTAAAACGTATTGTAAAACGTCTGTTTCGGTATTTTCAGTTTTAGGGGTTTTTCTGTGGTATAGGGGTTGGGTATCTATTGTAGTTTTAGGGGTTTTTCTGTGGCATAGGGGTTGGGTATCTATTGGAGGGTAGTGTGGTGTTAAGTTTGATGTTTGGGGGTTTGTTATTTTTCAAAGGGAGGGGTTGGGAGTGTGAGTAATATTGTGGGTAAAGGCGCTTGTGTTGACGATTTCTGTGGTTTTTGTGATTTTATTTCCCTTTTTGGATTACACCGAGGGACATGGCTGAGCATTTAGTTGTGGTTCTTTTTTTGCTAATTTTGTTTCTTTTTTTTCTTTTAGGCTATTGGTCCCGGATAAAAGCTCCACGGCGGTGTGGGGGGTTATATTTATAATAATTTTGAGAAGGGGAGAGGAGGAAAAAAAAAATATTTCCTCTTTTTTTCTCTCTGTAGTGTTGAAATTTTTTTTTAGAATCTATAGTGTTGAATTTAAAAAATAAATAAAAATATTGTCCTCTTTAGTTTTTCTTTTTGATTTGTGGCCCTAGTCCTCTTTCTCTCTTTTTTTTTTTTGAATTTGTTTTTGAAGAGTACTCTGGGGGGGTTATTCTGCAAGTTGGTAGAAGGAGGGAGAGAGAAGGAGGAGAGAGAAAAATTTTCCCCTTTGTTTTTTTTTCTTTTTTTTCTCCCGTCCTTCTTTTTCTTTTCCGACCCTATTTTTAACTTTCTGGGCTCAGTTTCAGTAAAATGAGAGCTTTGACAGGCTGAACGCCTGGTTGGTCATTCCCTCGTTGTCTAGTGGTGCGAACGTCACTACCTTTGGGATGTTGGTGGTTGATGTCGATGCTGGCTGCTCTTGAAGGGGATGCGTGATTTTTAGCTGGCTTGTCCTAGGATTGTACATGGTTTTCGGCGTTCCTACCGCTGGTCGTGGTGGGATTTTTGGTGATTCCCTCTGTGGTTTGCGGCAGCACTTTGCGATTGTGCAAAAAACGGTGGTCTTCCAGGCTATGATGACTACTACTATGATCAGTACTATTGTTACGATGCTGAGTGTTCCGGTTACGCCAAGGTGGATGGTGCTGCTATCGTAGGTAGCCATTTTGTGGTCGGCTATGACATCCAGTACCCTTTGGTAGAAGCTCATATCAGTTATATGGTCATCATTTAGGATTGGTTCTAGTTTTATTGGTTTTAGCAGGTCCGGTACGTGAATCTCTCTGGTGTGGTTGGGGGCGATTATGGTGAGATTCAGATTTATTGGAGCCACGTGGATGTCGGGCACCTTGGTTTCGCTGATAATGAAACTGCGGATCATTGCTCCTATTGTATGCGCTTCGCAGTTCCCTCGGAGGTTCAGGTTTCCGGTATTTTCTATAGTCGCTGTGTAGCTTTCGAGGTTCTCGCATACCACGTTTAAGGGGTCGGCTTTGCGGTCGAGTATAGCCAGGATTGAGATTCTTCCAACCATGTCCATTGGATTTTGTGGCTTCGTAGGATTTTTACATCGCAGGTTTTCAGTACTTCGGGTGTTGGTTTTAGTAGAAGTCCTATTTCACAGTAGGGGTTTTCTTTAGCTTGGTGTAGTGCATAGTTAGGACATAGGTAACAGTTGTTTATTTTGATGCATTTTGCTAGGTATTCGTTCGTCGCCTTGTAGTAGTGTTGATTATCTAGTGTTATGATCAGGTAGGGTGTTGTAGGTTCCACGAAGGCGGATCCCGTGATATTGTTAGCTAATGCTTGCGGTGTTCTGCACGGAATCATGCGGTATAGTTTTAGAGATTTTTTTTCCATCAGTGGAATTTCGATGACGGCGATGAATCTGCCGTAAGAATGAAGTAGGTGGATAGTTGAGATTCTTGATAGTAGGCCTAAGTCTGGGTTGTCGACGTCTATTGGGATGCTGGTAGATTTTGTGGATTCCTTGAAGGTTGTCATCGCAGTGACCAGTTAATAATTCCGTGTTTGGCGTCTTCGATGGCCTTTATGGTTTTCCTCAGGGTGTCTATATATTTGCTGGCGATGTCCATGGTCTATAACCCTAGGTGTGGGAATTCGAGTTGCAGAAATAGTTTGTCTATTCTATCCGTTGTATAGGTGAGTCGGTTGTTTGCGATCAGTGCTTCATCCTGTAGTCGTTGTATATTTTATGCAGTTTGATTTAGGTATTTGCGGTCGTTGTTGATCTCGGATTGGATTACGGGGATGCTTTCATTAAGTACCCTGGCGATTTCGTTTTTGTCTTCGTAGAGTTTGCGGACTTGTTCCACTAGGTGTTCGTGTTCTTCGTGATCAGTTGTTCCTATTATAGGACTTAGTATTTTGGAAATGAAACCGAATATTGGACCACTCCTGCGGACCCGTCGGTTAGTTTCTTGATCGTCTCGTCATAGGAACCTGAGTTGGTTTTGGGGTGCTACGCTTTCTCTTTCTAGGATTTTAATTTCGTCGATCTTCAGGGATTGTCTGCAGATTGATATCATTTTTGTTAGGCTGAGGCATGTTGTGTGGACCTCGTCCGTTCGGTGCCAGCCGTTTTGTTGGGATTCTACTATACCCTGTACGTCCAGGGTAACTGTTAGTTTCCAGGTCTTCGTGCTCATTCTCACTGGTGTCATTCGTTCGTAGTAGATTCCGGGATTGCTGTTCAGGTTGTGTAGTTCATAGCGCGTGCTGGTCACCCTGGTTATTGCAGCGAGCACCAACAGTGCTGAAATTCTTCCTTCGGCCATCCTGCTAGTGAGCGGGCTAGGTCTGTCTCCGTGCCTGCAATGGAAGCGGAAGTTTATCGAACAGTTGTCAGTTCTCGTGGTTAGTGATTATGTGATGGTGAAAGGTGATTATGTAAATAGGTTGGAGGAGTGTTTCTTAATTGTAACACTTATTCAGCTTATTTGGGTGTTTTAGTATGCGTTTTCCTTCGTTCGTTTCTAATATGACATCGCCCCTAGTCGTTAACGCGATTACTTCATAGGGGCCGGTGTACTGTGCGTCTAATTTATCTGCCTTGGTTTCCTTTAGAGCATAAACGAAGTCGCCTTCTTGGAATTGTACGGGTTTTGCATTTCTGTCGTAGTATTTCTTTGATCTGCGTTTAGACTCCAGGAGGTGTTCGGCTGCTTTGATCTGGGTTGCTTCCAGGCGTCCCAAGAACTCAACCAGATAGTCTTCGCATGTTTCTACCTCTTTAAGTTCGCTTAGGGCCGAGGGCATTCCTACGCGTTTCCCGTGTACTAGTTCGTAGGGCGTGTAGTTTGTCGAGCTATGGACCATGGTGTTGTACGAGAACATCACGAAGGGTAGTAGCGCGTCCCAGTCGTGATATTCATCGACGAATACCTTGAGGTATTCGACTCGGGTGTGGTGACTTCGCTCGAGAGCTCCATTAGATTGGGGTCGGTAACCTGAGGTAGTTACATGGTGGATTTTGAAAATTTTCGACATTTGAGTTATTAATTTACTACAGAAGTTTGTCCCCTTATCTGTTAGTATGACTTTCGGACCTCCATAAATCGCGATGAATTGGTGTGCAATCACGTCGGCTATCGTGACGGCTCTTTGGTCTGGCATTGGGACGGCGATGCATAACTTTGAGAAGTTATCCTGGATGGCGAGGATGTTGATGTTACCGGAAGGGGGGGGGGTGGAGTGGTCCTACTACGTCTATCGAGATTTTATCGAATGGTTCGAGTGGTGTGTCAGTGATCTGCTTGGGTTGTTTGGTTTTGATACGTCGTAGCTTTTGTATCTGGCAGGTGTGGCATTTCTTGATGTATTTTTCTATATCGGCTTTCATTCCTGGCCAGTAAAAACGTTCTCGTATGCACAGGTAGGTTATTACAATGCCTTTGTGTCCTCCCATGAGTGAGTCATGGTTTTCCTTGATGATTTCTGGAATCAGGGCTTCTGGTGGTGTGCTGATGCTCCGCAAAGGGTTAATTTGATCTGGCTATTTTCGAATTCTTTATTTAGTTCCCTAAAGAATAAAAAGTTGCCATATAGTTCGTGGTGGTCCTTGGCGAGCTTCAGCGATTCAATTCCATGGACTTGTAGTGCATAACGGAGGTTATGTAGACAAGTCCTTAGGTCTTTCCTCTTGACGATGTCATAGAATCGTTTCTTGATTATGATGAGGAAGAGTTTGTATTTTCCACTTTGTAGTATCATGATCTTTTCGATTTTTGGTTTGGTTTTTCTGATTATTTCTGGCTGGAAGTACTGTAGGTCGACCAGTAGTTTGGATGTAGTACTGTTGATTGCGCAGTCTGCGGCTAGGAAGTGTGCTATGTGACCTTTTTGGCGTATTACCCCATCTCTACTGAACGTGAGGCTGCTTAGCAGTAATTGGTCGTCGCTTTGGGGGATAATTGCCTGGAAATTCTGATATTCGTCCAGTTCGCCCACTTCCAGTGGTTCTTCGTTTGCTGCTTCGTTGAGAGGGTTCTCTGTGTGACCCTCCTTTAGTGGGGACTTGGTGGGCCATTCCATGACCTGTGGTAGGTCAGGTCTTCTTTGCTGTTTGGTGGGTGGTGCCGGGGAAGTCATTCCTATGGGTTGGTGCAGAACCCTTCGTAGTTCCGGTTGCTGGGTAGTGTTGTTGGGAACTTGGGATCCGGTTGGAAATGGTTCAGCTGTTACCGTTGAGTCTTTGCTTGAGCTAGGGCCTGGGTCATTTTCGCTGTCGGACTCTGGTTCTTTCGTCTCCAAGATTTGTCCGAGGTCTCTGATAGCTCCCCCTTTCGATGTAGCGGGTATTGGGAGTGGGGTTGAGAGCCGGTTAGTGGTCTTTCGATTTTTGCTGGTGTTGGCCCCAGATTTCCTTGGGTTGATTCATCCGTGCTGGGTCTCTGTTCTTAGTTTAATTCGGGGTGTTCATCTTCGCTCTCTGAGGTTCCAGTTTCTTCCTCGAGTTCCCGATCGCGGGTTTGTTCGTGTTGGGATGGTGACTCTTCGGGTGACTCGGGGTTTGTCGGTGCCTGGTTCAGTACGTTTAATACTTCGTGTAATTTTTCGCAGAACAGGTTCAGATTTTTGATGAAGTCTCTGGGTAGTTTTTCGAGTGATTTTCTGGGTGAGTAGGCATCTGGCCCTATTGGTTCTGGGCTGGAGTTTGATGTCACTCGCTTCTTGGCATCGTATTTGGATATCTTTTTCTTTGTTTCCTCTTGTTCCTCAGATGTTATAGGTCCTGGTTCAGGGATCATGCTTTTTCTCCGTGGTTTCGGTTGTGCTGTGGTGGTCAGGCTGGGTCTGGGGTCGAGGTCTTCGGGATCTAGGATGGTGATGAAGTCCTCGTTCCCGTCTGTGATGGGGATCTCTGGTTTGGGGCTTGCGTTATCTCTGCCCCCTTCATGTTCTTCAAGCATGTTGCATCAGGCAGTCCTTTTCTGCGGGTGAATACCGGGTTCCCGCATCCAGTAATGTTCTTGATGCGTTGGCGATTGGATGGTCCTCGCTGCTGTCGTCGAGCTGGCTTAGCACAGCGCCAAGGCCCACATCTGGGGCGTCTGTGGCGATGATGAAGGGTTTTCAGCTATCAGGGTAGTTCAGGGTGGCGTCCTCGCAAATAGCCGTCTTCAGATCTTTAAAAGCAGCATCGACATCTTCGGTCCAGTTGAAGTGGTTTATCTTTTTAATCAGTTCGGTAAAGGGGTTTGCCTCGTCGGCGTAGTGATCAACGATGCGGCGGTAGTAGTTCGTGAACCCTAGGAAGCTTTTTACTCCTGTCACGTTTCTTGGCCGGGGCATTTGTCTGAGCGAAAGGATCTTGGTGGAATCTGGTTTGAAGCCATGTTCGGTGATAAGGTGTCCTAGATAGCCCACCTCCTTGCAAAGGTATTTGCATTTGTCGGGTTGTAAGGACACTCCTTGGCTTCTGAGTCTTCTGCATAGGCCCTGGATTCTGGCATAATGTTGGTCATGGTCAGTGGCGTATACTACGATATCGTCTAGGTACACGTTAAGTTCGGTTCCGGTGAGTCCATACAAGATTTTATTCATCATTCTTTGGAAGATGGCTGTTGCGTTCTTCAATCCGAACGGCATTTTCAGGTATTCCCAATGTCCTTCTGGGGTGGTGAATGCAGTTTTCTGACCGCCTGCTGGGTCCATTGGTAATTAGTGGAATCTGTTGGCTAGGTCCAAGACGCTGAAGTATCGGGCTCCTCCGAGTTTGTCCAATATTTTGGAGAACTCGGGTAGTGGCTAGGAGTCTCCGGTGATCTTTTTGTTCTATTCGCGGAAGTCAATTACGAGTCTCCATCGTTTGTTGCCCTTTGAATCAGGTTTCTTTGGGACTATCCATAGGGGTGAGTTGTATGGGGATTGTGAAGGGCCGATTATTCCTTGTTGGAGCATCGTCCCTGTTTGGGTTTTTATCTCATCGCAGTATTCTAGGCGTGGTCGGTATTGTTTCCTGTTGATGGATTTCTCGTCGGTGGTCCGTATCTTGCAGGTGAAGTGTTTTGCGCATCCAAGAGGGTCTCCGGGTAGGAAGAAAATGTCGTGGTTTTTTTCTAGGATCTTTTCTACTTGCTTCTTCTCTAGCTCGTTCAAATGACTGGTGGGGATCATTTCTTTTAGTTTGGAGATCCGTTCGGTTGTAGATTGGTAGGTGTTATGTGGTCCGTTGACTTGGCCCCCTTAATCTGAGCTGGTTTCGTCCAAGAAAGGTGTTTTTAGTTTCAGGTCAAACTTTTCTAACTTCTGTGGGGGATTATGACGTTCACTGGCTTATCTGATGAGTTGATTACCATGACGACTCCAACGTTTGCTTTGACTCGGACTACAGCTTCTCCTGCGAATAGTCCTTTCCCTAGGTCCAATCTGGGAAGGTAGCCTTCTTCTAGGTTGTGGATTCGAACAGGGACAGCTAAGCGCACTCTGGGGGGGGGGGGGAGGGGTAGAGGTTTGTCGGGGGTGAGACTTCGGTATCAATAAATTGGTTTGGCGGGATATTTGGCTAGGACGATATTTCTTGAATCGTAGACGATGTCAACCTTTTCTCGAATTAGGAAGTCGTTTTCCAGTATGCCTACGCCGTCGAAGGGTAATTTGCTTTCTACGAAGTGGAATGTGGTGGAGATTCCGAGGGTGTGTAATATTGTTGTTCCGACTGTGGTCAGGGTGTCGGTAGTTAGGCCTTGAAAATCCTGCGATTGAGTGGTTTCTATCCAGATGAATGATTTGAGGGCGCTTCGTTCTATTAGGTTTATTCCTGAACCCGTGTCTACTAGAACCCGTTGCTTGTTGTCGACTAATTCTGGTGCAATGAGGTTAATACGAGGGCCCCCCCCTGTTACGCAGATTCTGGGGTCCTTAACCTTGTTGCACTTAG
>JAPYZM010003478.1:0-13659 GCA_030522845.1 Psyttalia concolor
GACGAGTGGGAGGTTTATATCACGAGCCGAAGGCGAGTGATATAATCCCACGAGTCAAAAACCACTTTTTTCACGTGTTACGAACAATATTTTTCATCTGAATGTGTCGGAAAAGCACTTTTCAGTCACTTGACACGAAGCGGAGAGTGACTGAAAAGTTACTTTTCCGACACAGCCTGATGAAAAAGACATTATAACACTACCTAGTCATCTTTCGATCCTTACATAAGTATTCGGCTCCAGAAAAACAAGAAAAAACTAGAAAATAACATGAACTTCTCTCAACATTCGTTCGGAGATTATTCCTTAAATATCCATAAATTTGAAAAACCTACCAAAATTAATGACGAGACCTTTCTGGCAAGAAAGTTTATTCCCACAAAAAAAATATCACGCGTAATTTTTCTCCGAACCCATTAATTCCTGATACCAACTAGCTTGAGGAGAAAAAAAAGTGTATTTTGAGTATTTTGAGAATTGAAATGTCAAACCTTTCTTCTCCAGTTCTTCAACCTTCTCCGTATCTCCCTCCTCATCATCGGCAGTCAACGGCACTCGCACTTCCGGTCTGATGCGCATCCCAGTCAGTGGCAGAGCTATATCCTTCCAAGGGAGCTCCAGCGTCGAGTCGCATCGGATTGATGCATCGGAAAATTCTTTGTGAAGGCATACCATATATGGCTCGTGCCAGACCTCTTCCTCGGGACTCCATACCAAGTTCTGGCGTTTTCTCTTGCACTTTTCCCGCTTCCTCGCCCTGGTTGTCGGTTGCTGGGCCGGACGCGTCTGCGTTGGCCTTGATATTGACGGCTTACCCCACACATAATACATCTCCCCGGGTTAGTTAATCCACTTCAATCCGTCCACCCGTATTCTTCGCACTTTTCAATTTCATCCCAAATAGTTTTGCATTTTTTCTATTTCACTTTTTGAAAAATCAATCGTTTTTTTCATTATTTATATTGACCAAAAGGTTAATTTATCATATGTGACGGCCGAAAATTAATTTTTGTTGTTTGCTTTGTTTATGCTCTAAACAATAAACTCAAACAAATGGAGGTTAAAATCCCAAATTCTGTTTATCCTAGTTTTGTACATTTTGTGTCACAAAAAAATGACTAGTTTACATTGAAAAAAAAAACGCTTGGATTGTTTCTGATGGAGTTGACAAAAATTATTGATTTGATTACATTCAATAAAACGACTCAAATTTTAATCTTTAATCGTTACTGGATTAACTCCTGAATTTTGAAAACGACTAAAAAATTGCAGTAATAAATCTAATAAGCCTTTCCATCGTTTTAAAAAAATGCTTTTACGCAACTTTAAATTACGTTAGACTGTTGAAATACTATTATTTAAAGTTTGAAATGCGTTGAAATTCCAAGCAATTCCCGCGTAAAACTGCGATCTACCGTCGACACCCCGAAATGCTCCATCAAGTCACCAGTTGCCGATAAAAGGAAATCTGTGGAGACACCATCGCCCCCGAGTGCTCAAAAATTCCCCCGAAAACGTAAAAAAAAGTCAATCCAGGTACCCTCAACCCCCTCAAATTATCCAGTAATTAGAAAAATAAAAAATGATTCGGGCTCCACAGCTCAAAAAATCCTCCTTAAAATCCATCTCCCATAAAATCGAAGAATAATTCATCACTAAATTGACCAGCGTAGTTGAACGACGTTTAGAAGTCAGCCATCTTGCAATCCCTAATCAAAGATCTTTGGCTAGCGGGTTTCGTTGTCTGGTTTTCGGCCAGTTAATATCAACACACAGTTCATCAGATGGCTTTAAAACGAATTAATAAGGTACGTCAATGTTCAATGAGTGTTAACAATAATAATTGATGTCCATTGTAACGTGTTGTGTGTATGAAATGGGTACGAACGCCCATAACGATTTTCGTCCCAAAAAAAGAATAAGTGGGGAAGCAATGTGAGCCAACAGACCCAGAAGGGGCATTACGAGAATAATCAGACTGGCTTAACTCTCACGTTTGTATTCGTCTAGTATTCGCCAATAATTCCACAATCATCGATAACGATCGAAACCATTGATCATACTACGGAAACTATTAATCAACATTTTGGATATATTTTATATCCATGAGTCATCGAATATATACCGGCGAGCATTGGCCACTGGTGACAGTGAAATGATTTCGGAGTAAAAAGAATTCCTCATTTCACTAATTAAATTCCATCGACATGCCGTTTTTTTTTATCGCCATCAAGGGCATCAAATTAACCGGAAGTCAGTGGGAAATTTTATTGTTGATTCTATGCAACAAAGGGGTGGGGAAGGGAGACTGATAAAGAATGAAGAAAACGATTTCACTTTTTTTTCCTCTTTATTCTCGATGAAAAAAATTACGAAGAGAGTAAAATCATGCTTGTGCCTGTAGTGAGTGAGTCACAAATGTCTCCCCGGTGTGTGTGATGTCTCCAGTTGTGGTTCTCGTATAACTGTAACATTGTGTGACGCCCAGGTTAGAGAAAACACTTTGTGGGCCTTTTTTTCTCTCCTGATTATGCGAGTCTTGTTGTGGAATTCATTGAGGATAATGTACTGAAAATTGCGTTGTCATTAAGTTAAGTTATCATTCTGAGATTGTTTTGATCGAGAACAAGATGATTAAGACTCTTAGGGTTCATAGGCGCGAGGACAATTATCTGATAGTTACTGACGCCAAATTAGTCGATATGCTGAGCAGTGAAAATAGATCGTTCCTCTGAAATGAGTCGCACATTGTCGGGATTGGATTTTTATTTATGATATTCATTTTGTGCATTGATTTATCGGAGAATAAAATACTCATTGAGTAGATGGGGGAATTTTAATTATAAATTTCATTCTAAGGATTGGGAAGCATTTGAAATATTTTTTAATTAAGACTAGAGTTTCCTGAAATATCAAATTGTGCCAAGAATTTTTTAATAATACTTTGTTTCTTTTTTTTTCTTTAACAGGAACTTCAGGATCTTGGAAGGGATCCCCCTGCACAATGCTCAGCTGGACCTGTAGGAGACGATTGTGAGTTAAAAACTATTTTTTCCCACTATTGAAATCTTATTGGATGCTAGCCAAATTGCTGATCTGAGAGCGAGTTAATACTTCTGCTGATTAAATTATAAATGTTTACTTGAACTATCATCTTTTCTACATATTAAACGACTGCATTACCCTCGAACGAGTCTTCCTAGTTTATTTATAGATCGTAACATTGACGGTGATATTTTTATTTTTATTCCCATTAGCCAATGTTTTTTTTTTATTTCATAATTTATTAATAAAACGGGTTTTCGAGAACTTTGGAGATCAATTTTTCTTCAGTTTGTCATTTTTTGTTAACAATTTTATTCGGTTGAGACTGACCTTTCAAGGTCGAGGGTTTCAATGGCATATCGACTCAGCCATGAGTAACCGTTTGCTTCAAGTTTGTAGTTTTAGAGACTTTTTATTTACAATTTGGTCTAATTTTTTTACAAAATTGTTAATGACGTTTTTTGTTGGTTGTTACTTGCAGTATTCCATTGGCAGGCGACCATTATGGGACCAGTGAGTATTTATTGCACATTTGTCATCTCAAAATAACAAGAATTAATTAATTATTTACTCCTTCTTTTATGCAGCCTGACAGCCCTTATCAAGGAGGAGTATTTTTCCTTACAATTCACTTCCCCACAGACTATCCATTCAAACCACCCAAGGTATGTTAATTCGAATGTGAAATATTTATTCAAGCCAAATTAACATCCAACTCAATTGTCAATATTTTTCCTTCACACAGGTGGCATTCACGACCAGAATTTATCATCCCAATATTAACAGTAACGGAAGTATTTGCTTGGATATTTTGAGATCGCAGTGGTCTCCAGCACTCACTATATCAAAAGGTACGGGAAATTGTTTCATTTAGGCTCTAAGTGAATCACAACTAAATAAATAAACTAAATATTAAAGGTAAAAATATGTAGCAATGGTTCTTTCCTAAATTCAAAGTCATTGCAATGCACTACTCAAATGGTTTTTGAATAATTCACTCAATAATTAAATTTTCAACGTGATTATCTACATTTCGTTTTATCCATTTTGTTTCCATTGTTACTTTCATAAAAAGTGGAATCAAATGAACACAATTTAATTGAATTAGTTTTAACGTAATTCAGATCTAGTCAATTAATATAAATAAATATTTAATACGTGGTTTTCTCAATTTTGCTTACAGAATGGGCTTAAATAAATTAACAGAAAATGAAAAAAGATTAAATTAATTATTTTTAACCTCTTTCAGAGAATATTGAAGGCATTATTCAAAACATTTGTTTAATTGTCCATTGAATTAATTTCATTGTCGAAATGATCATTGTCATTATACTGTCGAAAAACACTCGAATCGAATTAATTTCTACTGACGTTGATAATGAACCCAATATATTATCCAAATGGTTTGCCGAATTTGCGTGATTCATTTCATTGAAATCAATTCACATCAGATTAATACAATTAAATGAGTGAATTAATTTTAAACCGACCATTAATGATAATTAATGATTAATGTTCTTGAATGTTAAACAAAATGATTAAAATTAAATAATTTGAAGAAAATTGTCGTTGATGAAGTCAATGAATGCAATACATTATTTCAATAATTCAATAGATGACGAATTCAAGCACTTTTATTATAAATTTAATCATTGATGCCTGATCTCGTTTCGTTCATTTTATTAACAGTGTCATCGGCAACGAAAACATTATAAATAGAATAAAAAACTCAATTAAATAACATTAGATTAGTTACTCAGAAAAATTGGACCAACTGAATTCTAGAATTGCTCATTGATATGTATCAATGAGCTTTGTACATCTTATTTACAGTATAACTGTGGAAATTCTGAATGAATGCAATCCATTGTTTGACTGACTAATCATTATTACGTTACCCTGTATGTTTATTTACAATTGAAGTGTCAACAAAAAAATTGGCTCCGCCTGAAAATGATAACAAAGTGACATTATTTCCAAAAACATTCAGAACAAGTATCCTGAATTTTTCAAAAGACTCAAAACTATATTTAATACATAATTAATCATAATTCCCTACATTAATCATCAATAAATGGTCTGTATATTTTTGTTTACAGTGTTACTGTCAATATGCTCTCTGCTGTGTGATCCTAATCCAGACGATCCACTTGTACCGGAAATAGCAAGGATATACAAAACTGATCGTGAGAAGTACAACGAATTGGCACGTGAATGGACGCGCAAATATGCCATGTGATGCGCCAATTTTCGTTGACCTCATCCGAAAGCCACCAACGAGCAGCCCCAGCCTAAAATGCCACTTTTATCGTTCAGCACCGATTACGAAGTAGCTATGTGGCTCGTCCTGTCTTAAAATCAACAAAAAAAAAAGAGAAAAACAAAACAAAAATAATTAACCATGATCAATTCGATTTTATTCGAGGGCTCCTCTGTCATCCCCCCCACCTATCACCCCCCCCCCCCCTCACAATATCGCCGAGTGTTCAGGGCAGTTATCTAAATTCTGACGATTTTCAATCGATAAAATCAATTACATCAACTTGAGGAATAGTGTTTTTACATTTGTTTTGTTCTCCCTGTCCTGAACGCTTTGCGAAAGTTAAGACGACGACTTCTATGGCTACTGAGGCAATTTTCTTCTTTTCAAAAGGTGGTCACGTAAACATATATCTGAAAATTGAGATAAATTAAAAAAAAAACATGATAAAAAATGAAAAAAAAAATGTTCGCTTTGATTTTTCATAATAAAACAAATTTGAATTAAGAAACAACTTTGAACATGAATAAAAACCGGTAAAATAATATTCACAACACAGACACATAGGAGAGTGAGAGTAGGATTTGTATTTGATGATAAACAACCAGAAAATGGAAGAAAACTGAACCCAAAAAAAACAACTTAAGTAATTTAATTTCTACTGATTGTGCTTATCTTATTGTATATCGTAAATATCCCTACTTCAGTGGAAAAGAAACAACTTCGAAACTGATACTACACCGATCGTTAATTAGAGAATGAGAGAAATAACGGATGAAAATCAAATAATTCGCAGTTTAAATCATCTGCCCGTCCCTTTAAAAACGATGCGGTCATTTTTTTTTTGTAAGACTGGGCTCTATATAAATACTACTATACCTCTATCAATTTCGTTTAATTATTAAAATTCCTCCCACTACTTTTTATAATTCAAAAAAATTAGACGGAGACAATGGAAATTAGAAGTGAAAATTAGTATCAATTGCGCGGTTTTGAAGGTGTGAAAAAAAAAACATAATTTAATTGTTAATTTACAATTTCATAGGTTGAACGGCAAATTGGACTAGGGGCACTTGGCATAAGAACAATTGTATTTAATTAATAAAATATTTTAATTGAAATTTAATTAATTGTGGAGTTAGTTTAGATTAGTTTCTTGATTTCTTTTGCTTGTGCTTTAATACAGCTCGCTCTAACATTCATTGGCACAAAATTCAAATAGTTGAATATTTATTTTCCAGTAATGCTTGTCCTCTTGGTTTGCCATTCGCCTAGTTGATAATTTGTCGATCATCCACCTTTCTAATTTCATTAATTTAGCTCTTCTCAATTTACTTGTACGAATCATGTCTCATTTTATCTGAGAGGTTCTCTTGGGCAAGAGGGGGCCCTTTTCATTCGCACTCACTGTGAGGGATCATTTAAATCAATTATGTCGATTATTTTTTTTATTATCAGACAATAAGATGTTAGTTCAAGACTCAAGGGTGTTTTTATTGCTTAAAATCCTTTTCAAATTACTACCACTAGCCCCAATTGAGAGTGAACATAGTTATTATGGAAATTCTGTGATGAAGTGGAAAAACTTGAGGAGATATGACTTTGAATTTTTTATGGTGGTTATATAACATATTTCGGGGATAAATATTTGGAGAATCGACAGTGAACGGAACCGTCAATTAGGCTGTGGTTTTCTCGCATAAAATCGATGAAAAATTAATGGAGTTTTCGGAAATATCAAGGAATATTTTCTTCAGTTGAAGAATGTTCAAAAATGTTGGGCATTTCTTTTAATGTCTCTCGGCAACATATGTCAATAGTCCATTGCATAAAAAATTGACTCAATCTGTTACGTCTTACCATTTCATCATTAGATCTCATTCGAAACCTTATGATTGAATTTAACTGCAAAAATTAATAACAAATGGTGATGTATTGTGATCACTGACCGCTCAATAAATCTAAACCGAGTTCACCTTAAATTAAAGAATCCACCGTAAACCTGAACGTTTATTTCATTTAATTAAAATACATTGTCTCAGTGCAGACGGTGCTCAATGTTTGGAACTAAATCACTGGTATTTCGAGAGATAACATGATAAATTCGTTTAAAACAATACAAAACTCGACATAGTAAATTCACTCACCACTTCTCTCCAGTAGTAGCAATTTTCGACACAAAATATTTACGATTTTGTTTCCATTTTTTCTTTATGTAAAAAAAGTGTAAGCAATGACCTTCATGAACTCATTTTTAATGAGATTTGTTTTTCAGAATGGTTCGTTAATAAATTCTGATTCTGGGAGAAAGTGTTGTGAACTCCCTAAGTTTTCCAAAATTTTCATCGGCCATTTAATTAAAAAATTAATTGAAAAAACTATCTGGCGACCGTGGTACGATATCCATTGAAATTCTAACAATTAGCTCCAATTAATTGTTCACATTCGTAAGAGAAAAAAAATTCACGTGTAATTATTATCTGTTAAAAATGCAATGAACATTTTTAATACCTTATCATGTGTACATTTTAGCATTAGCACTTTATATAATAAAGTCTATATAAACGACAAAATCGACAACAGGATAAACATGCAAGATATATGAAAATGGGTAATAGTACCCATTTTCATATATGTACGTTACAATGACTCCTAACTTTTCATTGGCAAACTGACTGAAAGATGTTACAATATCGTTGATATGTGATGGGAAATACCATTTCTGGTGGCGAAAAGCTGGTTGCTTTAAATGAATTGATAAAGTCAAGACATAATGAATTGAAATTCCGTATCCTTGGGTAGATGTACGGATCCTCCCCCACTGCTCCTACTGAAGGTATATAAACTTTAAAAATTTAAATAAATTAAATAAATTCAATTCAACGTGTGTAAAGGTATAACAAACCTCTCCAGCACTTAGCGTTACCCGTTAATGAACCCCAAGAGGTCCACCATGGTGCCCAAATGTGCTCATTTTCCATCCACCTAACTATTCACCGAATTGAGTCCCCCTTGATTTTATTGCGGATTATACCTAGTTTAGGCACTAAGTGATAAATTAATTCAGTTTCCTAGCAAATTTGCGAGGAGTCATTGTACGTCGTAATTACCTAAAAATGAATATGAAATTTATTTATCCAATGGCAATGTCACTGGCTTTCTCGCCATCTCTGACGTGAGAGGAAATTTAATCGTTCAAATTGTTTTTCTTTCTCACCTGTTCGAGGAATCTAATTTTTCAATTTTTATCGAGCCGGTGAGAGTGTAGGAGAAATGACGCAAGTCCCCTCTACCTCTTTCTGGGACTGGACGAAAGGACGTATGTGTGGGGGAATTCGAGGGAACTGTTGGTCGTTTGTGGAGTCAGTTGATCGTAAACACACGGGCATTCTTCCTACTGAACCACCAGTTGCCCGTGACGTGAGGACGAGTGTTGTCGCTTGGGCACACCATCTCGTGCAAGACATGATACGTTTCTAGTGAATTTACTTTTCAATTTCTGGAAGTTGGATTTTTTTTACGTAAGTCACGAAAACTCATTCCTGGAGATACTCATCAACATTTGAACCGTGGGTTGCATTAAATTTTTTTTCCCCCAGTGGAAGAATTTGATAAGAAGACACTTAGGATTTTGCACAAAAAATTATTGAAAAAAAATAAAATAAAACAGAATAGAATGAAAAACATTAAATTCAGATTCTTTTATTATGGGAAATAATGCGAAAATAATAAGTTATAGACAGTTGAAAAAAAGTTGAACTTATAATGTTCTACGTTCTCACTATTTTCGATTAACGTTTCATATTCAACAAAAAAAAAATTCATCCAACCCCTACTTCACTGTTGATTGTTCATTTAGAATTGTTCAATCAAAAACAATGAGGAGCAAATTTTTTTTTCTATCACTTATGTAAACATTGAGCCATTATCGTCGCCATAACGAGGGTTCTCTCTGTGTGAAAATAATTTTTTCTTTCACTTACGTAAAGTGCACTTGCGAAATTTGCTCGAAGAATTGCAGTGACGCGCGAGTTATTTAAATACGACAGGTCACAACTTAATTTCAAGTTCAAAGTTCAATTTGGGGCTTGAAATAAAGTCAAGGGGACCGCACAATCTGCAGGAGACAGTTTCATTTCAACGGACTTTCACATGATACTCTCAAAGATGTGGGTAGATTCGAGAGTGACGTCGACTCTTCTTTGAAACCGGTAAATGGGGCCACAGGTCTGAGACCCTCCGACATGTGATGTTCGATGAAAGAGCCGAGAGTTATTTTTTTCGGCAAAAAATTGTGGTTTAGCATTTTTAAAGTAGCATATCCTGAATATGCTTGTGATTATTGACCATTAAGAACGTTCAACATCAATTTCCACGTTTCTTCTATTTTTTTTTAGATTTTTCCCTGGAATTATCGTTCATTGATCCCTAAAGCTTCATTACTGAAGGCCCATTGTCTAATTTTTTTCTGTGTTTTTATAGAACTTGAAAACTTCGGAAAAAGACATAGAAGTGCTCCAATCTGCCCATTAATTTGTGAGAAATCTACAAAAAAAAAAAAACGAAAGAACGTGAAAATAGAGGAGAATATCCCCAAAGTGGCGTTGACGAGTTTGAAATGAGTTAACCGTAGAATTCAAATTGTAATTCAAAATATAATGTTTGTGTATCCCCTTGCGGCTTAAAAAAACTTTCTGTTAATGCGATTATCATTTATTTAGAGAAAACAATTGCTGTTTCGTTAGTTATTCATCGACAATTGCCCAGCGAAAAATAATGAGGGGTCGATTCTTTTCTTGGAGTTATGTAACCATTGGAGCAATTATAACCGTCATAACAAGTATTTTCTCCGCGAGAAAATATTTTTTTCATGTACTTACGTGAAATTGACGGATCGGGTTTTCCACAGAGGATTGAAAAAACGGGCGAGTGATTTAAATATCACGGGTAATAATTTTAATTTCAAGTTCAAAGTTCAATTTGAGAGAGGCTGCAAAAGGCAGTTCCATTTCTACGCACTTTCTCCTGGTAACCCGAGAGATGAAAAAATACGAGAGTGTTGTAGACTCTTCGACGGATCCGGTAAATGGGGCCACAGCTGTAATTATCCCAAAATCTGATTGTTCGGCGAAAGAATCGAGCCCTTGATGTTAACGAAAAAGACCGCTGTACATAGTTGGGGTATCATGTGCTGAATTTCCGGGTTGTAATAAGGAGAAAGTCATTTTTATAGAGGCTCGGATTCCAGTCCATTAGGATATATTTCTCCGGAAATACGTGAGTTCCTGATTTACAAAATTTTCCACGTGAGAGTGAGATGAGACGGGGGTGAAAGTCATTAAGAATTAATTTGCTCTAGCTAAATCGAGAATGAATAAAATGTTTTTGGTAGGAGTGGATTTATAGGCAGTTTTTAAAAATCATTTTGATAGATTTAAAAATTTCTCGTTAGTATACAACATTGTTGTTGGGGTAATGTTTTCTCCAAAGCGATTTTTTCAATAATTTTTCTCTTTTTATGTTCCTGATATAAAGCTAATTTATATGAACTTCCTGCTGCCCCAGCGAATTGTTTGATCTTATCAACTCAGCATTTACCGACACTTAGTTTGCATTCAGGTGTCGGTGATAGAGTCAACGGCCGCATCAATGATGAAATTACTGGCCGGCGTGGAGGAGATCAGTGAGGATGGCACGAGTGAAATTAACGACACCCAATCGACAAATAGCAATAATGTGGACAAACCCGTCAAAAAAAAGATATTTCACAACAAGGTAATTGAATTAATTCGCACAAATTATTTCGTACAAATGTTAAACATAATAAAGGGGATTAACGGGCAATTGAGGGATTATTTTCTCATAATACAACGAATTTTGTTTAGCACTTTACCAAAAAATCTGTTCTACTTTTAAATAGAAAACGTCCACTACGGATGCAAAATTAGCCAATTAGAAATTTCTCCAGGGGAGTCCCTTCATTTTTTTTCCACGAGTAATAAAAGTAGAGTCAAAATATCTTGAACAATCCGCCTAGAAATCACCATCAAAACCTCTTGAGGAAACGACTACCAAATTCCAAGGTTTTACTCTTTTGATTTACTCTTATATTTTACTAGTCAATGCATAAAATCAGCAGTAATGTGCATGGAATCTGTAAGGATGTTTTATTGTCAAGGTAACTTTCGCGTTTTTTGCCATCATCTCATTCGCCCCAGAAAGAATTATCTTCACTACAATTACCATCAGTACATCAAAACAACTTTGAAATAAATTCCCCTTCAACGGTTCCACAATTTTCAACTCACTCTTTTCCATCAGACTAAACCCGTCGCGGACACGCATCTGTTACTTTCCGGGTTATAGAGTAATTTCAGTTATTTACGTACAATTTCTAATGTTAATTTTCCGAAAGTACGCTATAAGAATTGTAAAAAAATCCGTTGTTTTATCGATGTGACCATAACGGTAGCTTCCGAAAATAACGAAACACTGAAATGATTGTTAGTTAATGAGGATGAGAAGTAAATTTCACTGGTGAGATTATTGAGAAGGGGAAAATGTATCCGCGGTATGGCCACGACACAGTGAGATGAGAAGCAGGTCCCGTTGTGACCCACTTCCTACTTTCCTATCAGCATCCCAATTGAAAGAGACCAGGGACATGATCACTCCCGCTACGAACTCCTCTCGATTTTCCATTCGTCATCGTCAAACCACAAAAATGCGAAAATAAATCTAAATTATAGGACAGGAATCCGCACAAATTACCTGAAATACTGTCATCGGATGTTGGCTCAATGAGATCACTTAAAAACCGCAAGAAAGTTATGCTACAACAGTCAACTTTCTCTGGGCACTATAAAATATTTTATTAGTGTTTGAAATATTTAAGGATATATAAGTACTTAATCATTCACTTGGAATTTTTAATTTCAAAAATTATCTGTAATTAAAGACCGCTTAATATCGGGAGTTGAATATGAGAGCTATTTTTCAAGTCCAATCGCAAACTGAATTAACGGATATCTGCCTTATAAATAAAAGAAACAAAAATTACCAATTTGTAATTTTAAAATTTTTATTGAGACTTCAACCTCTCTTGAAATTTTTATTGAGACCTCTCAACCTAAGACTGAAAAGGTTGAAACTTAAATTTCAATTCAGATCAAAATTGTTGAAAGGCTTCTGTCAAAATCCATATATTTTCATTTTGAGTTTGGATTTTTAGATTGTATTTTTTAATATTTATTTTTTTAATATTTTGGCAGCAGTTAGTCATTTATAATTTTTCAATTATTCATAATTCATTTATTAATTTTTTACCTATTCATTTTTTGATTGTAAAGTTTAGTTTAAGCTTAACCATCTTGGTTTTCAATTTCAATTGAATCATTTGTTTTGCATATCAACTTGATAATTGGGTTGATTTTGTAATTCGTGACCTGAAAAAATCAGTCAGCTGAAAGATTACATTTACTGTTTCAGAGTCAAAGGGTGTTATGCAATGAGTGTTGATCATGCACCCGATTTCCACGATGTCTCGTGCATGCCAACTGCTCTGCAACTCAATTTTCCTTCATTTTGTTGCATGTTAGTCTTTAAATTCATTTACATCGCGGAAGGGCAAAAGGATTGACAGCTTAATTTGGTTGCATGTCAATTCAGTTCAATGTTCTTATTCCACATTTTCATCCTCCTGATGGATGGTGTTATTAATCGTTTTTTGTGTCCAGCGATGAAAAAGAAAATATGTGGCCTACTTGTGATAAGTGAAATGCGATTAAAGATGTGACCTTGATCTGGGTTTTTAGATCGGTTTATTATGGATGTTGGAGGATACGTTATTAATGCACTATTTTATTTGCAAGTCGTATCAATTTAAGGGACATATGTAGAATTGTATTTCCTTGAAATAATCTTTGTCATGATTTCACGAACGACTTCGCGGCAATTAAGGTCGATGAGACTTTTCAAAGGCCTGAAAAGTGATGTGTGATTATGCATCAATGATAAGCTGCATAAAGTGTGCACAATTCGGAAAAAAATGTCAAGGCCACTCGATTGCTAATTTTCAAAAGCACTTTCACCAAATTTGATTTACGGTGGGAAAATCGTAAAATTTCAAGTTTCGCTAAAAATTTAGTGGAATTTTCGAATTTTGACCGATATAAAGATGACAATTCCGCAATTGATAGAAATGAAAGTAACTGTGGAATATCTTTGAAAAGAAATTGAAGTTTTTTGGAAAAGTTGCAATGTTTTATGAATCCTCAAGTGCAATCATTGAATTATAATTATAGGCACTATCGTTGTTTGCGTCACTGAAAATGCCAATTTTTTCCTTGGAAAAA
>JAPYZM010003479.1:0-16553 GCA_030522845.1 Psyttalia concolor
GTAAACCCTCAAAGAATACGAAAAATGTCACAAACGTGGTCTGTCTTTTTGCTGAAATTGACCATTCAATCGATATTTTCTATCATAAATTGATAATAAGAACGAATTATCTCTTTGGGGTATGAAAGGCGATTGAAAATCTAACATTTTCCCACAAAAATGAATTATGTATTGTGCATAACAAGCCGGCTATAAAGTGTTAAATTTTGTCCAAGAGTTTTACGAAAAAATGAATAATCACCCCCAGCGCCATTTTATGCCGTTATTAAATGACTATGAATGTTGTATATTTTACTAAAAAGATGTTTAGTACAATGCTTACACTCATCAGGGCCGGTGAATACTTTCTTTTGGAGCAGATTTGCCTTAATGACTTCGAAAATAGGTCTGTCACACGTTTTCATGTCACAAACGTGTTTTGTTATTTTTCGGGTCTCATTCGAACCCGTTGGTTCAAACTTGATCCTCATTAATAATCGATAATAATCAAACGGCTATCGAATGAGATTAAGTTAAACACGAAATGTCACAACCTCAAATGTCACAAACGTGGCTTATTTCTCATTTTAGCATCATCTTAATATTCGAAAAAATATTGCCATCAAAAATCGCTATTTCCATGGAATCACCCATTTATGAAAAATGGAGCAATAACAAATGATCATTAACAATGTCTTACGGAAAATAATTTCGAATTTTTCATTATTTTCTGGACTTTAAACTTTTCTCAACTGAATTCCGAATAGCATCTTCTTCACTTCAAATCGTTGATTTGATTCGGTGACAGTGGTACTTTAACGTCTGTCAATTAACTATTATCCAAATTAGTTATAAAAACAATTTTATTCTCATTAGATTCGACTTCGAATTTTTCCAGATATTATTGACTACTGAATTGCCATACAAAAATGTCAAAAATACTTGTATTTTTAATTTGTATTTTAAATTGAATCTTTTCCATTTTTCTCATTATCGAAAAACAGGGGAAAAAGTAGTCTCACGGTACATACATTTCAATTAAGCCAATAAATTATGATCCCCACAGGCTGAGACCCACATATCACTCGGAACCGTAACTAATGCAATACTAGGTAACATCGACTTCTCTACAACTTATATTTCGTATCCCAGATAGCCACTTCTAGTTGTAACACGCGATAGCCGTTGATGCCCAGCAACACATCGATACGTATTGGACTGAGGTGTATCGTTGGAAGATATAATGAGGCGGTGATTCAGGTAAAGGACGGCCACTGCCACTTCTCGCGATAATGCAAAAATATATCTATACACGAACTGAAACACCGTATAAGTAATAATGCTCTATTACCGGGGGCTTAAATCGTCTATCCAGGAGTAAAATCATCTACTTTTACTCTGGAATTTCCGTTTATCCCAGATCAATCGGAAAATTCACCATTTGCTTCGGTCAATTAGACTTGACATTATTGGAGTTGTCTCGTGTTCAATCGATTAAATAATTCCTGTCAGATGAATTAAATACGACTGACAATTAATTGGCGGCCATTAAGATTGTGAAATTTTAATAACTATGGCTAAAATTTATTTTATTAAATTTTTATTGTTGTCCATTTAAAAATAGACTAGTTGACGGATTTTACGATTTTAATTTTGCATTTGGGGGTTCAAATGATTGGCTCATAAAACAATTTACCATTGAATTATATCATACGTGCAGATTTGTTGTAATTTTTTTCCTTCACAGTACGTAATTTCAGTAATAATAATCATATTTGTTTTTTAAATCTATGACAGGAAGGATTTTAATATTATAAAAAATATTGAATAAAAATTTAAGGATTATAAATATTTTAGAACAAAATAAAATGAAAAAAATGGCATTGTATAAATTAGCATTTTTATTGACATTCAACGTCAAAATTGATGACTAAAAAATTGGATTTTTCTCAAAGAAAACTATTTTTAATTCGCTCTCTGAGACAATGCAAAAGTGTTTTTCTCCTCAATTCCATTTGTATTTCTCAATCACTTGTCCTTAATTGCGCATTGCTGGGTAGCCTTATTAGCCTCAAGAGCCCGCAAAGAAAACGAGAAGAGAAAAAGAATGACACTTCAGTCAACAGGGAAAAGACTTCATCAGCGTCTGTTCAAAGTTACGAAGTCACTTAACGAGACTACACATCGCACCTTCACCCTCCCCTTCAACACTTGAAAACGTCCAATGCTCCGACACCCGGTTACCGTACGCGGATAAACATTTTTTTTGCACTCGTTACCAAACGCCGTTTTGCGCGATTCAACGCACGAGTGTCGGGACGATTTATTAATGTCAATCATTTTTCCATTCAATTATTCCGGATTCATCGTTTTACATATACTGGCCGCTGGTTACTCGGAAAAAGTTTATCTCCAGCCGAAGGAGACCAACGTTTTTTCCTTTTTGTTTTTGCGATCCCAGAAATTTTTTGCGATTTGCTGTTAAACTAGAAAAACTAAATTTGTAACGCCAGAAGATGATCAATCATTTTTAGTGCAGTTTAGACACCGAAAATGCCCTAAAAATTAGAAATCAATTGCTGAGTGTTAGAACTTTTTTCTAATATTTAAAACTGTTTCGTAAATGAATCTGTGAAACTGAATTTTTATCTCAAGTGCATTCTTCAATGGTTGATTAAAATGTTCATTTCATTTACCTTGTTATTAATTAAAAGAGGTGGAAGGAAAAGGCCAGAGAAGATGTGAAACAAAAAAAAACTTTTGTAACATCAAATGAAACAAAATTGAAAATGATAAAAATGAATTCATCAGTTTAGAGAGGGATATTAATTTTAAAAAAGGAATATCATTCAATTTAAGAAGAAGATATGAATAATGTATTATGGGGGATATAGAAATTATAATAAAAATATCTATTCCCTCCGTTTTTCATGCATTGGTTGTCCTTTCGTCTTTATAAGGTATCAAATCGTTCAAAATCCTGCAGATAATTCTTACAGTATCAGTTAGATCATCGGATATGAAACAACAATTTTTTTAGTCGAAATGTGTTTTTTCATGCTATCGAAATTTACAGCCGTTGAACAGGTTTACAAGAGCGTCCGGAAATGTTAACTAGTCTTCGTTCATTTTTCGGGGATTTTTCATGCGTTGTAACTGATAAGAGATTCGGAGAGAATTTTCTCACAATAAAAAAAAACGGTTAACCCACTTGAGAATTTTCAGACGGTATTTTTTTTCACATCGCGAAAGGTCGCGTACAATTTAGCCATGGTTAAATTTTTTTTTATGTCGAACACGTGCGAATTGCGTCTCATTCCCAAGTTCCACTTTGATACACCGCGCGTGTCCCGGAATGTCGTTCACTCTGTCGATGATTTGTATTTTCATGCACATATGTAAGAATTTTCATGCGTCTTAGAGGAGTGATTTGTGTGCTGTAGAGGCGCCCAAAGTAATCTCATTTCTCTTATTTTAATTATTCGCATTTCCATGAGGTTCATTAGTAACGGACGGATCACGAGATATTGAAGAAATAATATTATATACTTTTTGTAAATGCTGAGAGCAAAAATCAGTAGTAGTTTCTGTTTTATTTGATTATTCTATTGCGCTCTGTTCACTGCTCATTAAAAGTTATCTACACCGAGGGAAACAATGCTCTTCAGAAGTGAAGTCACTCGGCAAACAATTTCGCTTTTCTCAATAAAATTTCTTTACTACTTACTAAAAATTGTTCAGACATGTCTATAATTTTTCTTGAAAATGTATGTTACTGTGTGCTTGCAAACGAAACGGCAATTTTCACTGAAAAATTTCTCTCCCGAGAGAAATCTCTCCTTTAGTCAAAAATAAAAGAAGTCAGACTCGTCCAAGCCCAAAGAGTTGATGAGGCAATAATAGTCCAGTTAATACTCCGTTTTGGCTATAAAAATCATCCGAAATTATCGAACTCATTCAATTGCAATCAGCGGAAACCGATATGATCTGTCAGTGTCAATGAACGGTTTGTCTGTCGTACGGCCTCGAGCATCCGGTGATGATATACTTACCGACACTTGTCCATAATATTTATACGAGTTATTACGTGTGCACGTCAAGTGCGTGAACACTGCCGTTTCCCCAATATATAATTATGAGATATTTTATTGTCAATAGCACACACCTTAGAATCGCAGAAAACTCCAGTGGACGTCCCTTGAGTTCCTCCGATTTCCTTGGATCCAGGATTTCACTTTTATAATTTATTCACAGAACACCACAGAGCAATTGGAAAAAAAAACTATTTTCTTGAATTACTCTCACGAACTGGAGGGAAAAACTGATCGAACTAATGACAACTTACTAAATCACAGATAAATTTGGCAATTGCCAATTAATTTTCCCTCGGGATTTCATGGGGAGAATTGATTGGTGGATTAAAAAATTTTGATACCGGCTTTGAAATAAAAATATTCATCTCCACTGGATTGAATACCAACGGCTATCAGAATGAAGGCTTTTCTTAAGGATGTCCCGTTCTTATGCTGAGTTCCCCACTACCGGGTTTACGTTTTGTAGTGGCGGAGCGGAATCTTCGCGCTCTTCGCGTCTTTAGGTATAAGAAGAACGCTCCCTGCGTCTCACTTGAGTCGGAACCAACGGGGCAAACTCTCCACCTTAGAGTTGTGCGGTGTTACGTAGACTTTTTAACCAAAAGATTTCACACGGACATTTCACGGCTGCTCGCCTTTCAATTTTCACACCAGCCCACCTGATAGGGATTACCCCTCCGGATTTTTTTCCTTTTTCTTTTTTCCTGCGGTACATGCATTGCAAAAATATCTCTCCCATCATTTTCATACGTCTATTAAAGTACTTTGTGGGGATGGAATCTAATGAGTCGGCCGGGAAAATCACTCTTTTTTTTCTTACCACCGAATCTTTTTTTTTTTCATCAGAATATTTTTTTGGTAGAAAAATTTATTTTAAAAAATGGCTCTTCAATGGCTATTCTATATTTTTCTATGTCGATTATTATTATCTTAAAAATTAAAATAACATTATTTCAATCGGAATATTTTCAAATTTTCGATAATAGGATTTTCGATTTTTTGGGTTGGGTTAATTCTAATGGAAAAAATCAAGAATATTAAATTTATTACTTTTCTTGGATTCTTATGGAAAGTAAATCTCCTCAGATTTATCCATCACGATTATTAACTCGGCCTAAAAATTACAGACAAGATTTTCCACTTTTACATTTTGTTTCGCATTTTTAATATTTACATTTATTGGGTAAAAATTTGAAAATCTGTATAAAAAAAATTCTCTAATTTGTGGAAATAAAAAATTTGTTTCCTCTATTACTTCACTTGAAATCGATTAGTTATCCACTCACTGTATTAATTAATCTCAAATATCCCGAAAATTGTTCAGAAAAATCGACAATTTAAAATGGAAAAATTCCAGATATCCTTCAAACATGGAAATGAAATTTTCCTTTCAATCTGATCAACAAGATTCCTTCCTCTGGCACAGTTAATTACCCTGAATTGAAATAATCTGAATTGAATCAAATGACTCACTCAAGTATTATTCAAATGGGACGAGCTGATACTCGTTCTCCTGAAAACTTTCGAAATTGGTGAATGCCAAAATTTCGAATAGATCGAATGATATGCAGTAATCACAGTTTTTTTTCTTCTAAACTCATTAGAAAGTACAAAGATTTTCAGTGTATGAAAGAAAACTCACAGATGAAAGCGGGATTTCCGGTGGTGACCCTTCCCATACCAGAAAGTTACAGATTTATTTTCAAATGGCAGATAATTATCTCGCAGAGTGCTTCTAATTGGTGCAAACTGACTACACTTTGCTATTTCAAATGCTCATGCTACATTTGTAGATTTAAAAAAGAAGAAAACATTTGGAATAAAGATTTCTTCCCCGATGTAGCGAGACACGGGCGTTTTCTCTTCTTTCTGGTGAAGAGGGGTCGCTCTAGTTCACCATGACCGTTGCACCAGATCGTCAAGAATGCTACCCAGGACCGTTTTAATGAAATTCAGGTACTCAGTTCCGCCCGTGAATATATCTTGTTTCTGTAGTGTTTGTAAAACGTGCAAGATAAATGTGTACTTACGTCTTTCATGATGAATTTATACAAACGGAATGGCGCGGAGAACAAATAATTATGGGAATCGGAGATGGAAAAAAATTTATTTGAGTGAAAAAACTTCCGTCTGATGTTTATTTTCATTGATATTCGAATTTTATGACAACTCCAGCCCTTTTTTCTCAATTTATCCCTGAATTAAAAAACAAATGTCGGCAAATCATTTTGTAAATTCATCTCACGTCCTCTCGTACTTTTTTCTTTAAATTAAATATTATTTTAGTTTTACACGCAGAGTGAAATATTTTTCCGTTTTTACCACGAGATGTCAAAGGGCAGTAGAAACTCTCCTGTCCATTGACATTCTAAAAAGTGAAATTTTCCCGTTGAAATTTTCACTCATAAGCCTCTATAAGAGCAGAGTGTCACTGCGTGTCAAGATTCACTAAGAGAATCACATCGATCTCATCAGTGTCGATCGACCCAACGATTTCTCTCCAAGCTCTATTTACCCCCGGCCCCTACCATCTCTTCCATAATGGAAAATATAAAACTCAAATACCACCAAAGTGAAAAATGTTGAGAAATCTGAATGCGCTAAATACTACCGTTTAACTTTAATTATTCCCCAAATAGCTACGAAAAATCGAAAATACTCCTTTTAGGAAAGATGCGTGACACATTCACTTGCCTAGTTTCATCGATTTCATTCAGCGAATGATCCGTTAGGTCAATGAAAGTTTTTTTGGGGGGAATGTAAAAAGCGACCGGGAGCATCAAAAATGAGAAACCAAAATCGACCTTTCTGTCGACCGCCCTTTGGGATAGGACTCCCGTCAAAACGAGCCAGCCTGAGGATGGACGAGAAAACGTCTGAGAAAAAGTGGTATAAAAAACGAAAGATCAGGGCAATTAGCGGCGAGGAAAAACGAATTTCAAGGGGGCGTGGCAAGGGTAGAAAGAAGGGGCAGGGATGATATAGGAATGTTTATAAAAATTTTGTTCCTCCATTAGGTAAAAAAAAATGGTGAGACGTTTACTGTCATCGATTTATTCCGCCAAGTCATGCCGTGGTAATGCAATGAAAATGGTCATCTTGACAGGGCTCAGGTTTTTACAATTCATTTTTTTCTTCTCGTTCCGTTTTTCGATAAAAAATTGTAGAATCCAATATTTAAAATCATACGCTTTATAAGTAGTCATTTATTTGAATGAAGTAATGTTTATCAATGATGAAGATCATTTATTGAGTATAAACAAACCTTCGAATAATTTTGTTTTAATTGAAAAAAAAATCCCAATTTTGGGCCAGCTAAATTCATTTATTTATTTCAGGTAGGTACATAATTTTTCGTTGTAGCAAAGGTGTATAAAGTATTACGAATTAATTTGTATCTCGTTGAATCTGCAACAGTTCAAAAGACAATAAATCAGACGCCATCGGGTTTTTTAAAAAGAACGAGCAGCAGTAATTTTATCGTTCACAATTTACTGGAGCTAAGATCTCTGGAAACCCGTCTGCAACCACATGGACGGGGCCAAGGTGAAGGCGTCAATTCCTAGTTCTGCTTTACACTCATTAAGCCCTCCCGGCAATTACCCTCTCAGTTTAATTTTTTACCTCTTCATTCAACAATTATGATGATTTTTTTTAATGGCTTTACATAATGACGGCAACGCAGCTGTTTTGTTGCAGTGCCGGTGACCATGACGTTTCGTTCCGATTCGTAATCGTGACCCACAGACACCCATTGATTGGATAGACATGAGACTGAAACTGAGAATGACTAAACGATTAATTTCCATTCAATTTCATCGCAGTGAAAGTTTTCATGTCTAATGTTCAAATCGATCGAGCTATTTAATCGCTTTTGAATATCATCGACAAACTCGTCCGCTCCTATCTGATCTGAATTGAGGGATCGTCTGTCAAAAAATTCATAAAATATCTTTAATATTTCTTGAGTATCCGCTGAGAAAAAAATATAATTTTATTCTAAATAGAATAGTCTTCTAGCAAGATTTAAATTTGAATTTTACTTTAGGAATTTCAGGCATTTGGTTGTTCAAAACAAATATATTTGGCGAAATCGGAGTTTTTGCATAAGGATCGGATTTTCGCATAAGTCGATTTTTCGCGAACTACTAATTCTGTTGAATTTTTGATTGAAATAATGGGACAAAAATTAGTCTTATATTTTTTATGGTTACACTGGGATGGAGAGAACATTTTCCGTACTGCTCTTGACTTTTCATCGGCCGGCGTTTGGTACGGGCTATCGACCGGCTTCAAAAAGTGAAATTCCTACGAAAAATATCGCTCCTAGGCAATCGTTATGGAGTTATTTGACTCGCATGGTTGGCTTACGGCTCGGCCACCATCGCCACGCCAGTAGAAAAAAATCTCATAACGACAGGCCGGAAATATTCTCTTTCTCCCTACATGGATCGAAAGTGAGCATTCTAGCTTCGCTCGGTTAAAAACTTTCGCTTTTATCCATGTCAGCAGAAAAACTCGTATGGAACCCTCGGGAGCAGAATCAGACAAGTATTCCCCACGTCCTTACAACCCTCGCCTTCGCGGTTCGTGTTCTAATTTTGCACATGAGGATGACTTGTTTACTTTTTCTCCCTAGGTGAGAAATAGACTATTTCGGCGCATTTTGTGTAGATTAAAAGCCTACTTTCCGACAGATTTGAATAAAAAGGTTTGTTCATTATACCCAGAAAAAAAATATTTTTTCGATAATAATATAACCCTCCCGCTCCCTAAAGACCACCTTTTACATTCTTTATAAAATAAACAACTCTCATGACAGAAAATGCTGAGAAATGTGAGGCATGCGTTTATGCTTACCTATCGAAAGCTATGGAGCGTAAAGGGCCGGAGGACCAGGGCGTTGTGATCCTTTGTCTTTTTAGTTAGTTCCTCTACGAAATTTTTCAAGAGTAGATGTGTCTTCTGAGTGCAAAAACGAAGGATAAATTTTTTCACTTACTTACTGATTTTTTTATTTCTATTATCCACTTGCAGTAAATTTTATGGACAATCCTAACATAATAATTGGTTTTAATAAACCGGTGTTGTCCATTAAATCCTCAAATTGCGTTGATTCATTCCATTCAAGTCCTGACGAGTTGAAGTGATTTCCAACAAATTCCGTCATAAATTACGCCAAAAATAAATGTCAATCTCATTTAAAACCATTACTCGGACATTTTGTGGTGGAAAATGCTAAAATACGAGTGTGAGAATTCGTACACGCTGTAACGACAAATGACTTCCGCTCCCCCTTTGCCCCTTAGACTATTTTTTCAAGCCACAATTAAGCCGATTAAACGAATATAAAAAGGCGACTAGGATTATACGTAAGATGTGATAAAGTGGGGAATTATACTGTGTGCAAGAACGTGGTTAACAATTAACGAAAAAGTTGAATTAGCATAACGCGTGGCAGAGTTAACGGAATTGAACAGACCAACGGAGTGAAAAAAAGTGTTGGTAAGGAAAAAAAAAATAAAAGCACGCAAAAAATAATATATAAGTCAAGGCACTGGAGATAGGTGTATCCTTTGCTTACTTTCGGAAACGGTACCGCATTTAAAGCGGTACATTCGTGGGATAGAAAGGCCCTGATTAACTCTAAATGAAATTACAATTTTTTTTTCTCGTTTTCATGCAATCGAAATATCGTTTAACAATTTTGATGTCGATTTTTTTGTGGATCAACATCACCTGTCGGGGGTTTGCGTAAAGATTTGTTTTTTGGATTTTTTTTTTTTTGCCGATGGAAAGCGGGTGAAGTGGTCAATCATGAGGCGAGACATCTGAGACTCTGAGTGTAAATTTATTTCGAGAATCAATGGGGGAATTAGCTCCTGGGACTGCTGATTTTATTGTTGAATCGACTCACGTTCGCTCGTTTGCAATCTCTAAATCTGGCGCGGACGAGCGGTTTAACTGTAAATGTACGTCGCATTTCGAGAAATCTAATTGAAATCGGTGGGAAAATGTTTTTTTGAGATTTTGGAGATTGGAGGGGGAAAATACTTGCGAATTTTAAATTATTCTACCGAATTTCTTTAGGATTTTCTAATAATTTTGACGAATATCAATAAAATCCTGTTTTTATATCAAATTCATTCCCTTGAGATATTTTTTTATGAACACCTTCGGCTGAATTTTTTGCCTCATTTTATTAATGAAAAAAAATCAGTCGAGGAAATTCCATAGGCAATGTTATAATTTTCCAAAAATTATTCCTTCTTTTGTTTACATTTATCAATGATTGTATTGCCAACATTGTTGTTAAACGATCAACTTATGGAAAAAAAAAATAGCAAAGAAAGAATCCAAGCCATTGACTTTTTTCTCCTAGCGTTCTGAGTAGACATAAATTATTGTCGCAAAAGTAAAATTTCATTGAAATAAAATTTCTCCATAATTACACTCTTCCTCCATCAGTTTCCCCGCAACAGTCCCACTGGTTTTTTTTTCCATTGCATTTACATTTTCTACAAAGTATCTCAGATTAACGGTATCGTACCTATGCATTGTAATTTGATATATTACGCCTAAAAGCAAAATTGCTACTGGAAGTGCCGAGCCGCACGTACGAAGGCGGGGAGTTGTGGAAATGAAAGATAAATAGAAGTGCAATAAAAAAAAAGACAGACTGGGAGAGAAACCAATGTGATTCAATCTTTGGTCTATCGCTCTGCCAACAGTATACCGGCGCACCAGGTGAGGCCAATGATTAAAATTGAAATTGCCGTTGGCTCATCCAAATGGTTGTAGAATATGTATCCAGGAAATGTACACATTCCAATTTAGTAATAATAATTCACACTATTGTAGATCTATTTCTAATAATTTTGATACCTTGAAACCGTTCGATAGCTGATGTTAGCAATTATTAGCAATTGTTGAGGAAAAGCTCGATTGGTTCCATTGAAAATAATTCAATGATTTTCAGCGAAGTTCATGATATATATTCGTATTTTCTTGATTACTAACGGAGGACCTTCAATCTCGAAGATGCGATTAATCGATTATTTTACTTTTATCGATTACTCGATACTCGATAATTTATCCAATATTACTAAAGGAGGTAATGCGGATGGATCGAAATTTTTGCGAGAATCGATTGTTTTCTTATCGAGTTTAATATCGACTTATAGTGACAATCGATATGAAAAATCATGAAGGATACTGATAAAGAATATATCATTACGAGACCGATAGCGCGCTCCGCGCGCAATATTTGAATTTCCCGCCTCGAATATGGCGATTGTTTCGACCAATGAGGAATCATCCTTACGCGTTTCGAGATATTTCGATTAGGACGAAGTTCATTTATGTGTTTGTGCTTTCATAAATAGGAATAGGATCCGTGCGGAGTCATTTAGTTATATTTCATTTGAATTTTGCAAGAAGAAGATTTGAAATTCGCGCCCGTTTCCCTTCGAGTTCGACTTCCAGAGCCTTCGATTCGACTTTCATGAAATCGATTAGCATTCGAGTTTTCATTATTATATAGGACTATCCCAACCAAACGGCTGCAAACTTCGTTTTGGGTTTCTGTCATATTAATGTGAAAAATAACAATTTAATGGTGGTTTTAATTGATTGATTGAAAAGGGATATAGACTGAATGAAATAAGAGTAATCAATTGCAAAATTTCTGTGAACAAATGATCATTGTCCTGGAGCAAAAAAAGATCATACGATGAGACGTGCAATATCGAAGATTTTGCTCGCAGTTTTTTACCTCTCAACTCACACACAAAAAAAAGTCTATTTGAGTAACATTAATTTTTTTTTATTTCTAGAAATCGATGTAAGAAATAAATCACTTGTGCACTCATTATTGAAAAAAGGATTTTTTATATGAGATAAATCATTTATATTACATAAATAAGATCATCTAATTGTAGAAAAATACTAATCGAACAGTTGATTATTTGGAAGAAAAGTGATCATCTAATAATAATGGTTTTCAACAGTTTTGTCCTACTCAGCAGCTGTTTTTCATACAATAGCTGCCAAGACCTTATCGCACAATGGAGGGGAAAAGAGAAATAGAGAGGCAAGGTTCTCAAGGAGACCTTGGCGCCGCACATCAGGTCCATTTCTTGTTTATCTATTTCATCGCGGAGAAAGTGTTCAAAGGATTCCAGTGTCATTTTTCCACTCGACAAAGGGAATAAGACAGTGGAGTTTACTCTGAATACGAATCGAACGGTACTTTCTAGTGCTTAGTAAAGTATCAGGAATCTAGAGAAAAAAATCATAAGTATGTGATGAATTCAGGGAGAATTTCTCCCTTGTTCGCTCTGCACTCCGTCACGGTCTGGTGATCACTAATAGATCGATAACTGAAGTCCGGAGAAAAAGGATAAAAGTCAACTGTTTACAATGAGACATTAACGACACTTTCCGCGCAAATTGCGAATAAATTGAAGAGAAAAAATGTTGCTTCCTTTCAATTAAGCAAATTGGATGAAATTGTGAAGTGTACCAGTGGATAAAATTATTATTTTAAGGAAATTAAACAAGTTTTTGACGCAGTCCTTTGTGTTCTAGGGGTCTATTCAGCCCTTCCCCACAGGAATTTCCACTCAACTAATGGAGAGAAAATTTCTAGTCCTCTCATAGTTTTATCCTACAAAAATCGGCTTTCAATGAAAGTCGTTTCCCCCCTCGAGAAAAATCCTAAATGGTGTTTCAGTTATAATGAACCTTCTATTGTAACGATATCGTTCGTTCAATTGCGGAGTGTGTTTTCGCAAAGAAAGGAAATTCTCTCAGCACGGAACAAAGTCAATACAATAAAAATCAAATTCCTTTCTTTAGAAACGTGCCGAATGGTAACTAGAGACCGTCCATCTATGGCTTTCGAGGAAGTGATTTCGATATCAATAATACCTCATTTTGTTCAATTCGTGAATAGAAAAATTAAAATTAATCAATAAAAATGCAAAAAAATCAAAGCAAAAAAGTAAACGTGAATTGTCTTTCAAATTTTTCTCTGTTTTTTTTCTTCCTTTAGTATAGAAGTGCTGAAGTGAAACATAACAATTTAATTTTACAATTCTACAAAAATAATGTCTTCCGGCAATTGAAGAACATATCGAACATCTTTCATTGCCACCTGTTACAATATAGTATATTTCGTAACAAGTGAAAAAAAATGGTTTTTGGCGAGTGGGAGGTTTATATCACGAGCCGAAGGGGAGTGATATAATCCCACGAGTCAAAAAACACTTTTTTTCCGTGTTACGAACAATATTTTTCATCTCAATGTGTCGAAAAAGCACTTTTCAGTCACTCGACGCGCAGCGGAGAGTGACTGAAAAGTTACTTTTCCGACAACTATCCGGTAACTATCCGGTGTTCCGGTAACTATCGAACAAAGAAAAATTGAGAAATAATCATATGAGGGAGAGCATTTTTTATCTGATCAAGGCATTACACTGAGAGAAAAATATATTGATGCGAAGAACAGATTCTTTTTGGACAGGAGAATTCTTTTCAAAGGTTGAAATTTTGAAAGCTTTCTATTGAGGATCACATCTGTGAGATCTCAAATCTCACCTCAGTAGTGTTCCGAGTAGGATGGGGTCCCATCCTACCTACTCCAAATCCCATCAAATGATTTCCTTTGACGTCACAAAAATTTGGAACGCTATATAAATTTCCTTTGATGTAAAAATGATTGCCGTCCCTAACACATCACTCCACGGTGACTCTATAGCAATCCGATTTATTGAATTGTTCATTCGGTCGATAGCTAATCCATCGTGGGCCAGATCTTGTCTAGAGAGAGTGAGATGGGTGGTCGCACGAAATTACTCGTCGACCAATGCTCAACTAATGAGTGCACAACTCGATCCCGCAATCGATTGATACATCCGTTCGATGATGAGTCTATGGGAACTCGATTCTTTTATTTATTTGTTCGCCAATTCATTCGCTCGGTCGACAACTAATTAATCGTTAGTCGATTCCTGGTCCTGGTTCAGTCGATGAATGATCGAGCGAACTTACACTGCGAGAAAAAAATCATGTTAATAATAATATAATATATATTTTACGATAATATAATATAAAACTCGCCGAAAATTCTTGTCAGAGGAATATTTGATTAACAAAATAATTTTTTTTTCTCCGCGCCCTCATCGACCGATAATTGACCAATACTCGATTGAGTGAACAACTTGATCGCTCAATCAAGTGGCCCATAAGGATAACGAGGATGGCGGAGCTTAATGTGTACACAAAATTTGAAACGAAGAAGTGGCTAGGAACCAGATAGCTCGAACGGACAGGGTATGATACTTCTTGTTTTACCACATAAAAAAAACAATATTGCTAAATCAAAACAGTAATCATTACTCAGAAATAATTTACTATATTTAGCATAATTTTAAAAATACAAAAGCCCTACGTTTTCCCCATATTTAGGAAAAATAAGCTATGTATACATTTTTTTGTAACACTGTTTTTTTATTTATTTGTGTATATAGGATTGATCAATAAAAAAACATTCGTAATTAAAAAAAAATAGTAAGGGCCTCCGATGCATAATCGGAAGATGGAGTGGCCATTTTTTTAGTAGAAGTTTTGCGTAAATTTTATATTAAGAATACTCACGAATCCTATCCTCCATATTCCTAATCCCAACCAATGATTTCCTGTGACGTCACAAGTATGTGGAACGCTTCATGAATTCCCTTCTTTCCTATCGTACTATAAAAAGTACATACACTTCACATCTTGAATGAATCGAAAATATCGAAAGTCTGTCACACCAATTTCTTATTGGTTCACTGGCATTTAGGACGGCTAATTTGGAAATTTCAATTTTGATGGTCACAATTACAGTGTGCGTGGGCTCGTGATGTAAAAACTTGGGTATATAAGACGATCATAGATTAATCATTTTTCAATTAATTACCTTTCTTGGGATTATTTGAACGTGCCGTTTTCATTGGTCAACGTATGATGTATTTAGTGTAGAATATGCAATGCTGGTATTGCTTAAGAAACAATCCAAGTCACCTAAAAAGTGATCTTGTCAAGAATTGCACTCTAGGCAAAAATTTTCTGGTCCCAAGAGAATCTATTCTTCGTGTTCGTATATTTTTCCATTCGGGTATTGAAATGAGCAAGGGAGGTGAGGTGCTCATGCGAAATAACTGATGAATAAAAATCATTCAAAATGAGACATTTTGTTCTGAGCGGATGGAGGTGATGACTGACGGAACTGATTCTTTCAAGAATCTTCGTATATGGAAAAATCTGTCATGAAAATTTCATTAGTTTACTGTGCCTTTCGGAATTACTAACTGACAATACATGAAAGATGTACTAATGATAGTTTCTGGAAAATATGAAAATTTATGGGTGCCTGTTGTTATGAGAAATTTTCCCTCGATGTAGCAATGATTGTTGAAATTACATCCCATTCTGTTTGAATTTACCTTCGACTATTTGAAGAACATTCTGAGGGGAACTGAGGGAACTTAAAAGATCTAACAGAAATGCGATTACGCAAGCTAGGATTCTACTTCAATATTTACGGTATAATTAATATCGCAATAACGATGTTAGCGATTTTCGTTTCAGTTGCTTCTTTAGAAAAAGAAGAAAGTAAAGGCAAGAAAAATAAAATTCCCACCTTTCAATAATATTTATTCGTTAATCAACAAAAGAAATCGCAGAATCAGAAATTAAATATGCGAAAGATTTTACGAAAGATCATGTCCAATGCGAAAAAACAATCGTAAGAGAGTAGACTCAATTATATTTCTGCGAGTTAAAAACGTGAAATTAGTCAGATAATTAACAAATAAATGTTGTTAAACAATGGGAATCTTACGATATCATTTGCCAGCCCTTTTTTTTCGGGCGAGAAAAAATTGAAAAAAAGTGAGAGGAACTCCCCTTTTTAATTGAGGGGAAGCTATCCCAAATAAAACGGTAAAACAAAAATCACAGTCATCCACACTCAAGTACTATGAGACGCCGTAACGAGAAGATTCACTTGATAATGACCTGTGAGAAAAGTCAATCGTACTTACAACTATGTGTACACACGTCAGAATGTAAAAAAGAAACTGTTACCATCTTCTACGGTTTTTTTTTATCAGATCGGCGGAATGGGGTCGAATGTGGATCGATCATGAGACGGGAAAGAAAGCTGAGATATATTTAAGGATATTTACTTGGTGAGTCGATGGTAGAAAATAATGGATATATACACGTGATCGGAGAACCGGAGCGAGACCAATGGAATTCTGCACAGAATGTTATCGATGAATACTTTTTTCAGGTGATTCCCACTTCCCCAGTATATAATTTCTCAAAAACTCTGGGAACTGGTGTTCTAAATCCAATTGCATTCAATTCTTGAGAAAATTTGGGCTCTCTATAGGAATGCCAAACAAACCCGAAGACGGTTTATTTGTTTTC
>JAPYZM010003480.1:0-22324 GCA_030522845.1 Psyttalia concolor
AGATTTCCTCAGGGGCCGGTTTCGTTGAACCTCCCGTAAAGGTTCGGCTGGCGCCCAACATTTCGTGTGTTAGAGGCAGTGCGCGTGTGAAAACACTAGCATTGATATTTCCCTGGCTGAAACACGCCGGGAAAATATTCATTACAACCTAAAATCTTAAAATCAGTAAAAATATATACAAAACTTAAGATAAGGACCGGAGGAAAGGTGTTCTTCCCGCGCTGCTCAGGGGGTTGGTTGTGGAGAGAGGGGTGGATCCGGATGGGGACGAAATTATTGGGCCATAGAGTTTCAAAATAACTTACTCTAACACCCGGTCTATGCTGAAAAATTGTTATGTATATTTAACTCACAAACATTACATTACTCTGAACGGTAGCAACCAAATTCCACAACCGGAATTGAAAATGATGACTTTACCATAATTATAAGCGGATGCGTAATGAATTTTTATGTAACCCATAGGGCATCAATAGCGATGCACGCAAAATAGACCCAGAGGATAGGGAGGAAGAAAGTCTAATCATAACTAAAATCATAATTTAAAATCCCTAACCAAATTAATATTCCAAAATGGAGTAACCCGTAATTTCCCCTGAACTAAACCTAGATGCGTTAACGCACAGCCAATTAACGACAAAAAGTCCCTAATCCCTAATTTCTAACTCGCCTCTAATTTAAGATAATTCAACATAATATGAGAGAGAGATAGATAATCGCCATTCTCGGCACTGGACGAGCTCACAACCGATATTCGAACCGAAAGCCATAATAAAATTCCACGCGAAGGAAAATCAATAATTCGAGAAAGCAATCGACAAATTATTCCTTCGCAAATATTTCGCCCGGATGACGATGTACACCTGTATTTAAGGTTACTAAACGGCACGTGCCGATTCTCGGAACTCAGCAATAGCCACGGCAATGGATTTTCTGAACTTAAAAATACGCTTGTTTTTCGACTAGCTCGGCGCAACAGCGAGCACAATAAACCCACTAATTATTCTGCAATAAATCGTATAAGATTCGCATTGAACCTAATTGCGTGTTTTTCGACAAGTCGGCGCAACGGCAAGCGCAAAATATGGCCTAATGATTCAGAAAACTGCCTAAAAATCCATAACAAAAATAATTCTACAATTACTCGCAGAAATGATTCCTAGAAATACTTAACAATCGGCGCGATAATAAAATATGCAATGCCCCTGAAATACGCCAAGGGGTACGTCCCTGGCGCGCTTAGCAACGAGCCGTCGATAACGCATGGCATAGCCGGTACACGTGTACCCGACAACGCGTCGTCACTCTGAAATTTTCTCCTGCCTCTAAGCGATAGGTATAATCCGATGCACGCAAAATGACTCTAATAATTCTATGCTTTTGTCGGGGAAGCCTAACCCAAAATAATAAATCCCGTCACGTCATTGACTCTAAGCTTTTTGACGGGAAGCAAAACACAAAATTAATTCACTCAATTAACTAACCCTAAGCTTTTTGACGGGAAGCGTAACCCAAAATGTCTATTAAACACTCGCGATAAAATGGCTAGGGTCCCATGCATTTCAGCAATCACCCTCTTAATTAATTTCCTAATCTAAATCTAAACTTAACCTAACGATAATCCCTCAGGGCCGTCCCTCGGCATGTCTGGGGAGAAACGTATCCCAAAACGGAATCAAAATTCTCTAACCCAAAGCTATACGCGTTTCCCCAATAATCCTCTAAACGAGTGGTAGGGCTTTCACCCACTCTTCCACGAGTCCCTCAAGAAAAATCCTAACTCCAAATAAAATTTAAAACTTAATTTCTCGCTAACCCTAAACTAATACGTAATCCTAGTTATTAACACTTGACGCACTCCGGGTGCAACTTAATAAAAAAAACTAAAAGAAAACCCACTAAATAGATCAAAAAGCAGAAAAGGGGAAACCGGGGTCTATTCTAGCCGTACTCACGGGTTTGATGGTGTCACATATGGAGTTCTCTCCAAAACTCCTTACAGTTGATTTTAAAGATAAACCATTCATATAAATGGAAAGACCATAGTCGCTTTATCTGATGAGAGGGGTGTCACATTTTGCTTAGTATGCGGCATGTTTATTTGTCTTTGTAACAGTCATATGGGAATTATTGCTTCGTGTATAGATACACAGGAGCTCTTGACCAGATTTGGGAGAGATTAGTGAGAGAGATGAAATGTGAGATCGAAAAAACAGAATGGTTACATGGTCGGCAGGTACCTGTGCATCTCGATAATGACGTACAATACAACTGGGTGGATGTAATTTTTTATCCGGAAATTCAATTGGCAATTACAGACGCTAGTTACCATTGCTGGAGCTTTTTTTTGAGACGTCCAGTTCAGGAGTACCCATAAGCATATAAGAACCCGTTCGCATAGGGTAATAAGACCGTACGGATCATGTGTGTATTCTCAAGCCGGGAATTTATTGAGGGCACTTTGTAATTTCGAGTCTTCCAATGTCGAATGTTCTATTCATATGCATTAGAGGATTTATTTGCTAAGTTATCAGGTCCCTGCAGTGAATATTATTGATGAGGAACGTACGTGAGGTAGTTTCTATTTCAAAATTTTGTTGTGACTAAAAGGAAGACAATTTCCAATGGGAACAACATTCCAACCGCTTTGTTCAACATTGGGAAACCTCCTACTTCTCCTGACCATTAGGCGGTCACTCGGCATCAGAAAAAAATTTTCAATTTATGAAATGCAATCATTCAAAATTCTTGGAATTGCCAACATTTCGAGTGGTGAATCCACTCCACATCAGGGAAAACTTCCTTATTTACATCTAAAACTATAATAATTTACATTTACTTTACTAATAATTTTATATTTTCAACAGAAAATAATCTTTTCTAAACAACTATTGCATTAAAATTGTCCTTATAGGAAACTCTTTTTCAATAATATCAGGATTACCAAGTTCAGGCCGGTCTACCAATACCTTGTGTGACTGTTTCTTTTTATTCGGCCCTCAACGGGCCTTGTAAATAACTTTTTGATGGGTTTAAATGTGAATGGTGAAATTCTGAGAGCATTATTCGAAATCAATTATACTGTGACAAGGTCACCTAACACAGCCATCAAATCCCAATTATATCGCCCCCATTCTCTAATCACAATAATTATGGTTTAGATTAAGAATATTTTGGATTAAGAATACTTAGAATTAAGAATATTTAGGTTAAAAATACTTAAGTTAAGAACATTTAATCTAAGACTGATTAAGTTAATAATCAATCAATGCCCCCTAAATTACATCAAACACGACCACGGTTGGTCTCACCCCTCCTCAATAATTTCCTCCCCGCCTTCCCCGCCGCCCTTCAATACTCACCCAGCTGAAGACCTAACGCAACGACCTTCGCCGTGCCGCTGCGAGATACCCGTGACGTCGCCACTTGACGCCGCTCGGCCCGACACCACCTGAGCCAACAACGAGGAAAAGTCCCCCCAGGACACCCCCCATGAGACGCCGTCGGAAACGTCACTAAGTCTCTTCGATTGGCCCAATTGCTGCCGAACGAAGGAAAACCTGTCCTGATTGGTCGTGACGTCCACGACCCGGACAAGGCCAAGGAGACGACGAAGCTGCCGAGAGACTTCACTTCACCCGCGTACGGCTTGCTGCCTGGTCTTACCCCCTTCCCCTGAGAATAGTCGTTGGCCGGCCAGCCCCGTCAATTCTATCCTCTGTATAGAGTACTCTTCATAAATACATTATTGTCGAGTAAATCCCCTCTTTTTTATTTGCGCCCCCCCCCCCTAATTAATACAAATTAACATGACTTAATTAGCTCGGTTGCAATACAAAAATCGAAAAGGGGAAGGGGGGGGGGGGGAAATTTCACTTGTGTGGTAATGGAATCTTCACCAACTCCATAGCTGGCGAGTAAGATCATAACCACCATAAATGCCATAACCGCATCAATCACATCACGCATTGGCACAGGAGAGTAGCAAGTTTCTATAATCTTTATTTTGCAAAAAACTAAAATAAAAGTGGGGAGATTTTACTCCCACGCTAATGAGATCTAGAACAAGTTAATCCCTATCGATGGCGACGAAAATTCCTTGAATCGGACGATATGTCTGTGCGGGCGCGTGAACGAAAAAAATGCAAAATTAATCCTTCCTCGCTAAAAAAAAAACAAAAAGAGGGAGAGAAATTTGCTCCCAACGCACTTGGATCTACTTCTTGACAAAATCTATCGATGGCGACCAACTTCATTCCGGTTGCACTAGCCGTTCGTCCGAAAGCGTGAACGAAAAAACATGATCGCACACATACACACACACACACACACACACACACACACACACACACACACACACGCACGCACAGATAACTCCGTAAAAGACATCGGGGGGTATTCCAGCGATCATGAAACTTCGATATTTCATGAAATTATGAATTTCAATTTTTGGGGTAAATCCAATAACTTCCCGTCGGAAAGTTAATAAAGAAACATTAATTATCAAACTGCGGTATCTAAGCATTTACACATGAGCTATCCTGGAATTCTGAGAAATATATTTATATATTTAATATAATATAATTATAATTATTTTTATTTATAATATATTTATGCACTCTTGATAATTTTGAATGATTGCATTTCATAAATTTGAAATTGTTTTCTGAATGCCGAGTGATAGCATAATGGCCTGAAGTAGTAGGTTCCCCAAGAAAGAAAAGACATTTTAATTGGAAATAAGGGCAGACAATAAAACCTGAACTTGCCAACATTTTTGCCAACAGTTTGTTTGTGATGTCTGTGTAGGATCCTATCGATCCATAAACAGGCGGAAGAGAAAAGCAACGTAACAAAGCCGTCAATTATTCCTGCTGAAGCTAAAATTCTTAGTGTTTTACTGTATCTAATGCTATAATATCGGGGCTTTCGTATTCGAAGGGCTTTTAGTCTCTCTCTCTTCTCCCTCTCCCTCACCATTTCCCTCTCCCGCTTCCCACGAATCGGCGTTATAAAAGCAGGAGCAGAGATGATACTGCTACATGGCGCGTCCTCAGCTTGTGCCTGGAGGAACGCTCACGGACTTCCTAGTATGTCTGAGGGTAGGAGTGAAATCAAATACCTCCCGTGGACAAAACACGGAGAAGCCCAGATCCTTAACAAATGATGTACAGAGTAGGCTCCCTATAACAGACTTTGCGGTGGCTCTGCTAGCAGTTCGAAAATGACTAATTGTAATGGGCAAACGATATTATCCCAGGCGGCAACTCCTCTGATAGCGGTAAATCCTGTAGGTGTTCAATCAGGTGAAAGCCGTGAAGGCCAACGTTGGCTCCTTGGATTCTGGGAGGAGCCAATCATCACATTTTCTACTGCTTGGCTTCACCTGCTACAAGGAGAGATGAGCTTCTGACTCAGCAGCATGCCCAACAAGCAGCATTGGATCCAAGCGCAGAGCTGAAAAGGACACAGGCGTGGGGAAGGCAACAGCAGCTGATTACCGACCTATACAACGAGATTGAAAGAGGCGAAGACAATAAAACCTAGCCCTCCGCCAGTTCAAGAGCTGCGAATCATACGGATACCTACAACGCCATCGCACACCCTGAGGTACTCTGAGACGACGGCGAAGGACACCGAAGCTGAAGAGCATGGAAGCATGGGAATGCCAAATTCTCAAAACCAGGCCACAGGCGGAGAAAGCACAATTCGCCAGAAATAGAGGCCAATATTGCAAAGAAGCAGAAGATTCGGATGCCTCAACAGTCACGGATCGAAACTCAACCTTCCAAGACGGCGCAGTGGCCAGAAGTTAAGTCCAAGAAGCGGGAGGCGAAGAAGAATCGGACTACAGAGCGCCCTAGATAACAGAAGGAACGAGCAGCAAAACCGGATACCCTGATTATTCACCCAAAAGACAAGGAGTGATACGCTGACATCTTAAAATGAATGAAGTAGGATGTCGCAGCTCTACAATCACAGCCGTTTGTCGAGAAAATACGAAAGACGGCCACAGGGGAGATGTTGATTATCCTATCGAAGAACAGTTCTGGTAAAGCTCCGCACTTGCCTGATGCCGTAATGAAAATCCTGGGAAAGGAGGCTGAGATACTCAGTCGAACACCGGAGGAGGATCTCGAGATTAAGGATCTCTAGGAGACAACGACGAAAGAAGAAATTCTCGAAGTGTTGAAGACGGTGGCAGCAGAAAACTGGCAAATCCCCCGAACCGTTATTCAATCGATGCGGTAAGCATACGGAGGTACCCAGACGGCATGGGTGTCAATTCCTATGGCGATGGCGAAGGGGATTGTCGGGGAGCACAGTAGAATTAGAATCAGGTGGGTTAACTGCCGGCCGGAAGAGTGGTGAGACCCTAGAAGTGCTTCAAGTGCTGGGACTTTGGGCACCTTGGCAGCAAATGTAATAGCGCAATTGACCGCTCCAAAGACTGCATAAAATGCCACGAGAGCGGTCACCGTGTCGCGAAATAGCCAAAAGATGCAAAATGCGTCTTCTGCGTTGCGAAGTCGCGTAGGACCGACTGCGCACATTTTGCTGGAAGCAGTAGATGTCCAGCGTTAAACGAGGCGCTCCAAGACCTCACCAATAAACGGAGATGAGAGTATTACAGCTTAATCTCAACTACTGTGAGGCTGCACAGATCTTGCTCACTCAGTCAGTGCCGGAGTTGAAGCCTGATCTTGTAAGGATCTCAGAGCCATATAAACATCTTAATGGCTACCTATAAGAGACTGACGCATCCACCAAGGCCGTCGTATGGTCGCGCGGAAAATATCCTTTTCCAAGAGTTGCCAACACAGTGGAGAAGGGCTTCATAAAAGCTGAGGTGAATGGAATTTACTTTTATAGCTGCTATGCTCTACGGAGTCTATCAATCGACGAGTTTGCAGAATTCCTGGATCGACTGATAAAGGACGCAAAGCGACACTTTCCCATACCCAGGTACGAATGAGCGACCGAAATAGGGCTTGATCAGGCCTGATCCAGGATTGACAAAAACTGATCGAGCCTCGACATCCAAGATTAAATCAAGCTTGATCAAGCATTGAAAACTAACTATGTGTCCAAGACTGGAGACCCTGCCGTTGGTCGATCCTTGAGGATCAAGCCTCGATCCAACCTTTAACGATTGGATCAGTGTTGTAATCCAAATGTCATCTCAGGGTGTCTGTAAATCCTGATTCTTGCTGGACGAGAAAAATTAAGATTTACTCATTTATTAAATGAAAAAAAGGACTTGAAACAGAAATTCGTTGTAAGAATTTTGAACTATTTAAATTCAACTTAAATCGCAAATCAAGAAACAATGGATTCGTCGTAATTCCAGGTTTCTATGTATAATTGTCGCTTTCCCTAACTTTAGGAAACAATTTGTTAAATAATTTCATCTTGATTAATCATGTATTGATTAGGAAATTGACATTGAATGTTAACATTTGGAAATTTTTGAGAAAATTAAGTGGTGTTTTTCATCGTGTTCATTCAATGAATTGAATTTAAAACATGATAGGACGAGCTCGATCGAATATTGTTCCTCATATTTGAATCAGTCATTGATTTGACGCTGGAGCTAAGTCTTGTTCTATCTTAATTGTCCATCTAGCGGTGTCAGGATTGCCACACATTCGGAGATGAGATTCGGATTACAACGCTTATGCAATCATTACACCCAGGCTTGGATCGAGGCTTGATCAGTCTTCGTCAATACTGGAGCAAGTCTGATCGAACCTCGTTTCGATCGTTCATTCCTACCTGGGCTACGATATCCCAGTCTTGAGCACCAATGCTGTTCCAACTTTAAACCAAGGTTTGCTTATATGGTGACGCCCCAGGCTTGAGTTAATGTACGATTCAACAATGGAAATCAGCTTGATTCAAGATTGGGTTATCCAGCCTTGATGTCAAATCTTGTTTCTGCCTTAATTCAATCGTCAGGGTAGACTTTCATGGTCGTCCTACCTGGGTGCCAATCGCTGTAGACTTTACTGTCTGGGCAACCGACTGGGGTAGCAAAGACACGAATACGAATGGTCAACTGCTGCTAGAAGCCTCCATAGACATCGCTTTCATGAATAGCGGGGAAAAGCCAAGATTTCAAGGGAGGGAGGAGTTCAATGATAGACCTTACGTTTATAAATACCAGCCTCGTAAGGGGTAGCCATTCTTGGGAGGTGTTGGATATCTACACAGCCAGTGATCATCGTGCGAACATCTGGGAGGTATTCGCCACCCAGAAATTTCGACGAGCACCTAAAAAATGCTGTTGGGTAGAAGACGGACGCCTTCGTTTCGATTGCATTTGAAGAAATATTTTATGATCGGGCGATCAGCGGCCACAATACTATGGCAAAAACGTTGGAAGCCATCAGGAGAGTTACTGAGGGTTGTATTGCGAATATGCACATAAAGCGCTATACATGTAAGTTTCCACCAGTATACTGGTGGAATGACAGTATTGCCACCGCACGCAAGGAGTGTATCCGAGCAAGGAGGCAAGCACAGCGCGGCGCTGTACGCGAAGTACTGGGGGCGAAATACAAAGAGGCACTTAGGAGCCCTCAAGCGAAGTACAAACGTGGTGGCGACCGTACGCGGTGGTCATGAAGCGGCTGAAAAGTCAACGGATGCTATCGCCCACATTCCCAGTACACTTGAAGAAGATTGCCACGGTGTTCTTTCCTCGACAAGCGAGGCTTGACATCCCCAACGCCGAGTACGATGAGGCTGTGATCCCGCCAGTGATACCGGGGGGAAGCATGTGTATTGTTCGAAGCATGTGGTAGATTTCGCAACGTTGGACATCAAAAACGCTTTCAACACTGCCAAGTGAGACTGTATTCTTGCGGCCTTCTGGAACCTAAGCGTGCAAGGCTATCTGTTGAGAATCGTGAGAAGCCATTTCACAGACGGAATGCTGAAATATGATACAGACATCGGACAAAGAAGTATAGAGTTACTGGTGGTGTACCGGAAGACTCAGGCTTGGTCCACTCCTGTGGTGCGTTATGTACGCCGGTTTCTTGAACTTAACGCTAACGGAGAAAGCTACACTAGTGACATTTGCGGACGATGTGGCCATGGTCGCAAAGCGCCTAGAATAAATTACGTACATATTTGAGTGCAGGTATGAAAAGATACGTCGATGGGTGACCTGACAGGGGGTGATGCTTGCGGAACATAAGACGGATTATATCCCGGGCATCACTACAGTATCTGCAGGTGAACACTTTAGCAGTAAGGAATCAGGGGTTGGAGTTCCCCTATCTTGACTGTACTGAATGTAGGAAGTCCAAAACAAAAAAGCAGAGCATTCCTGTCATGAGTCCTTACGTTAGTGCTAACATATGGCATTGCCATCTGGGCGGAGGGACCCTCGTTCCATCATGCACGAAGGAAGGTGGCATCGGTTTACCGCCTAAGCGCCCTGAGAGTGACTAGTGCATTCCGCACGATATCATCGCCGGGATGCTGCCTATAGAAGAGCTAGCAAAGGAAAGAAGATGTTTGTACCAGCGCCAAAGGTCAACAACGCTGAGCGCAGCTGAGTTAAGGAATGCTGGGAGAAGCAAGAGTACAGGGTACAACGCAGCACCATTGAGAGGAAATTCGGAGGTCGAATCGAGGCTGAAAGCTTGGTGGAAATAATGCTTTCATCAGAATGAGCCAGGGGAGCAGTCAGCACATTCTCAGCGGAAGTCCTGAAAGACTTGGGAGTAGCGGGAATGAAGAGGAATCCTCATAAACGGAAAAGAAAATAGGGAAGGAAAAGGAAGCAAAGACTTGTAATTGAAATACTTTATTGAGTCGGTTTCAGAATTAATTAGTTGAATAATCATTTCATGAGATTAATTGTAAAATCAATTTTATACAATCCTTAATGATAATGATCATAATGCTGAAGATAATAACGAAAAATATCAGTTGATCATTGATAATTAGCTTTTTGGTTAGCCAATTGATTATTAAAATAAGTGCAAAAATAATTAGAAATTTCCTAACAAAATGGGAAATCAAATACATAAAAAAAAATAACATCACAAAAAGGGGAAAAAAAATAAACCCATAATTGTCAAATATAGAATTAAGATATTTATCCCCTTTTGGTTTTAGAGAGTGGTTAGAAAATCACATTTATTTTTGTTTTGTCTAAAGATAATCCCATATTATTTTATTTGTATTATGTTCTAAAAGTTATTAAAATTGATTTCAAAGGCTATCGTTCCCTTCGACTAAAGAATGCCGTCGTTTCTTAATATCCGAGGAAGGAATTCCTTGTTTCCCCTTTTTCTGTATATATATAATCATACCAGTCTTGTATTAATTAAATTTTTGTTAAATAACCCCCAAACTCGTAGAAGTCGTTACTCGTGTATCACCAACCAAGAATCCACGTGGATTATTTCAATTTAATAATTGGGGGTTAAAATTTTATGGAGATATGCTCCATTTCCCAATAATGATATAAACCAATTTACCCAGTCACCGAATCTTGCCTGTTCACAAAACAAGTGATTTTCCAATCCAAAAAAAATACATATGTGGCCACAAAAACAACAGTGAAGAAACGGTACTTATCTGGTTAATTGCTAGCAAGGAAATGAGACCGATAGCAGGTGAATTCCCACCTAGTGGCATATTTTCACTCGGATTAGAGCGGTCGATTGAATTTAATCACGCCCAATGGAAACCATACATTATTCATTCGGATTCCTCTCCGTTGGATCTGACTGTAATTATTCACATTTTTTTATTTCCTACATTATCCTGCCATTTTTTTTGTGTTATGAAGTACGACATAAACAACAAAAAAATATTAAAAAATATATAATACACGAAAATATCTTTTACAATCTTTAAATTCTTAAGGGTTCAAAAATTGAACACTGTAAGAGATTTCCTCACGGGGTATTGCCCCGCGGGGAAATTACTCACACTGGCTCCATTCCCTAGCACAACGCGAATTGGGTGCCAGTTGGGTTTTTGCCGGAAACCCAACGGCAAAACCGGCCTCTAGGGCGACTACGTCGACCGAGAGGACTTTCTGAGTGGCGGGACTCATCGTCCCGGCCAGCTACAGTGGGTGTGGTAGAGTGGGCGAGGTTCACCAGTCTAGCCGCCGAATCACCCCTCCGAGGGGTTCTGACCATGGGAATCATAATTCCCATTCTATCGCTGAGGGGTATGGGGCCCTGACACGCGGCTTAGCCCGAAGCCATGCCTCAGGGTGTGATCCTTTTTGGCATGCTCACCGTTACTCGGCCTTTCGCCGACCTCTGGTGTTCTAGTCATCTATCATGAACTTTCCAGTTGTCGGCATATGTCACTCATTCGCCGTTTTTATCGGCGTGCACCTTTCTATTGTGCGCCGACTCTCGTAGTCGGTATCGCCGGGTACACGGTTACCCGTAATGAGAGAAATCTCGTTACAACACATAATCTCATTTTTGAGGATTCTCACACGCGAATTTCCATTTGTTCACACATAATAATTCTATAAATAACTTCTAATGAGCTGAGTTACAATAGAATCGTCAAACCGCCCTTTCCATACATTTCAGAACCATACTAATATAAATATTACTCTACGTTGATTATATAATATATCAAGTTTAACGTGAATAGCCTGAGAGTGTCATAGTTAAGAGTTTTCTGGCTCGGCCTGGTAATACTTTCTCAAACTGAGTCGATTGTAAGACCCTTTAATTTTTAGCTTATCATCGGTGTCAAAGAGAACAAAAGTATTCGGCCCCTTGATTGGAAAAATTTGTGTGTTGCTCAGTCAGTTTGACTCGGGGGGTGGGGCAATTCAAGTAACACTCTATCACCAATTTTATAAATTATAGATGATTTAGTTTTTTGTTGTTTACCCCTTTTATGAAAATTCGTACGAAGATTTTCTTCCGCTAGAACTACTTTCAAATTCATGTAATCTGTCAACTGATAATGGAAAATTAACGAGTTGTTTGATTTTCGCTGTGGAAACTTTGTCCAAAATAGAACTCATAGGATATAACCCTGTACTGCAATGTGTAGTCACATTAAGGAGCTCATCTATTTCCTTTATGTAGGGTGTCCGAGATAAAATTGTACACCCAAATAACTATTGAATGAGGGCAGTAATCGAAAAATCTTACAACTAGAAGTTGTAGGGCTCCATAGGGGAAAATAATAAGATGCATGTTATGAGCATAACTCTTCATGTTTTTATGCTACAAGCATAAGTTCAATTTTTTTATAAGGGATCAAAAATTTTCTCGTAACAAAAGTTGTGGTACTCGATGAGACGAATCCAATGACGTCCCGCATCATGTGTTTTTTATGCTTTCAGAGCTCAAAACTACTGAAAATGGAACTTGTCAACGATTTTCCCAATTCAGACACGATAAACAGAAAGTGGCTTTTAAATAAGAACCAGTAAACCACAAAGTGTAAATAGCAGAGCTATTTGGTATGCCTTCGTGTTTATTGTTTCTTAGTTTGTACGAATCGGGTCATTATTGAGTTTCAAATTATTTTTGAGTGATTTCGCGTATCATGGTTTATTCCGCAAATGAAATTGTGGATATTCTACTGGTTTTGGGAGAATGCCGAGGTCATCCCTCAGCTTCATGCATTCAGATTATCGAGAGAAATTCTCGAAAAGGAAGAGTTCTGCAACGACGACGACGACAACAACGGATGAATCCTGACAATCCTCGTACGCATACCATTTTGGCCATGGTTCACATGAACCCTCCCAAGTTTGTTAAGAGAAATTGAGAGAGATTCAGATATACCACGAAGCGCAACTCACGATATTCTGAAATCGAACCGTTATCATCCATATCATATCAGATTGACACAAGCACTATCTACACAAGATAGAATCGTGTTGCTTTTTGCCACTGGGCCATAGGGATCTTGAACGACAGTTCTGAGTTTTTCCAAAATGCTCTTTTCAGTGATGGGGCGACGTTTAAAAGTATTGCCTCATTAAACGGTCATAATTCCCATTATTCGTCTATGGAAAATCCTCACTGGTTCAGCACATTGACCAACAGCATCAGTGGAGTGTAAATGTGTGGTGTGGCATTGTTGATGGGCAAGTGATTGGGCCGTATTTTTTCAACGGAATAGTCACCGGTCAACGCTATTTATTACAGTTTATACAAGATGACCTCCCAGTTTTATTGCAACATGTACACTTGGGCTCAAGACTAAGAATGTGGTTCCAACAAGACGGCGCGCTACCGCACTTTGCGCTTGGTGTGAGGAATTATCTCAATGTTCTGTTTCCTCATCGTTGGATCGGCAGAGGTGGTCCTGTTCTTTGGCCTCCACGATCCCCCGATCTAACTCCACTTGATTTTTATTCATGGGGCTACATTAAAGATGTAGTCTACAAAAATCGACCAACGACTGCAGAAGACATGAAAACACGTTACAGAGACGGTATTGCCAACATTCCTCAACAAGCACTTTGAAATGTTGTGCAGAGTTTCCGACGTTGACTTGAGTTGTGTCTTGAAGTGAATGGTGGGAACATTGAGCACTTGTTCTAACGTCTTTCAAGTAGAACAATCCATTGGCGCCTTTTTGTTTCTCCTTTATTTTTTTGTTCATCGCTTCTGAATTCGGAATATCGTTGACAAGTTCCCTTTTTAGTATTTTTGAGCTCAGAAAGCATAAAAAACACATTATGTGTGACATCATTGGATTCGTCTCATCGAGCACAATAACTTTTGTTACACGAAAATTTTTGATCCCTTATGCTCAAAACATGCATCTCATTGTTTTCCCTCTTGGGGCCCTACAACTTCTAGTTGAAAGATTTTTTTAATACTGCCCTCATTCAATAGTTATTTGGGTGTACAATTTTATCTCGGACACCCTATATATCTCCCCCATTTAGAGTGTTGATCAGAACAATATATTCGCAGTAACTTCCTAAGTTCTCTCATTATTCTTTCTGTCGGGTTTGACTGAGGATGTCTAATCGATGAATAAATAACTCTAATCCCACGTTTTGCCGACGTATTTATCCAAATAGGAAAGGAAAATAGAATCCCATTATCGAACAAAATTCTAGAGGGTTTTCCCACATCATTAAAATAATTTTCAGTAAGTTTTTTAATTAAGATTCGAGTAGTTGCCTCTTTTATAGGTAATAGGCGTACTAACTTTGAAAAAGCCTCAACCACCACCAACCCTCACCCCCAATTGATCTTGGTAATGGACCATAAAAATCGACCGTCGCTAAATCCCCAGGCCTCTCTGCCTCCACTCGTTCCCCATGTCCCTCTGCTGCATAAGATATTGCTTTAACGAGTGTAGTGAAATTATCGTTCTTGGTAATGAAATATAAATAAATCATCTCGTGGTGGTGGTTGAACAATAGAATTGAGATCGTTGTGTGAACGTGTTAGGATAAGCTCATGCTTTGCATTGATAATAATTCTCTGGTAATCTTCAGCGAATCCTAAAATCATGCTCAATGGAATGGATACATCCAAATATCCTTCGCCATCAGTTATTTTTTCATCATCATCATTATAAATCTTCCCGCCTGCATTTTGCATGAGATATTTTTGACTAGGTCTCTGAGAGATGTAATTTTTCATCAATGTTCTCAAACCAGCATTTTTTCATCTATCAATTTCCGCAGAATTGAATTCATACCGTATTTCCTCGAATAAATGGCAGATGTGCAATGAACTCTTACTTGGCTGTACACAGAGATCCTGGTTCTGTATGGAAATACGGATTTCATCGTTATTGTTGAAGCAAGAGGATGCTAATAGGTGGTGTGAGTGAAGCTCGTAGTGAGCAATGGACTCATCAAAGATGATTCGCTTCTGGATGTTTAGAATCTTTTCCATGGTAGATGGCAGTAACAGCAGGTGATATGGATACTGCAAACTTTCTTTTTCCTTTTCCCCGAATTGTTAGACCCAGAGTCTTCAGGAACTTGATGTTCTGTGATGTTAGCTTCGTGAGAGGAACTCGACGACTGTCCACTTGCCGGCATGACTCCTCACTTTTATAACTGCCACCGATTTCCCTCTCAACCCCAATACCCATCTTTTAATTAGCTCTTATATGTAGTCGTATTGTGATGATTTCACCACGGAAATTCACAGGGCGATCATCTTGATCCACAATTCTCAATTGATCAATTCCAATGATCTATTGACTGCACCACAATTGGCAAGTAAATGATCTGAGCAGGTGTTTCAACGATCTTATATCCAGGTGGAATGCCTGGCAAGAATGCGTGAATTGTATGCGGACGACGATTGCTAGTATAAGCTGCTGCAGTTAGATTGCACTCAATACGGAGGGAGTTTACCTGAATAATGTTTGGAGGTATGATAGATTCGTAGAATGTTGAATATATGAAAACTTGTCCTTGAAAACCAACCCGTTGGGCAATGGAATCCGAGGGCATAAAATTTATTAGTTCATCTTTTTGTACTTCAATAACTGTTTTGAGTGTCTGATCATTCGCCTTTCAACTGAAGGGAATGTGATAGTCTAATAATTGCTTCTTCTAAAAATTTTCAATATCACTGATTTCGTAGCTTCCTGTTGGTATGGTGAACTCTATCACCAATCCATCTTTTTCAATGTAAAATTCATTACACCCTTCGTCGATATTGGGAATTGAATTGTATGTAAGAAATTGCACAAGCCCCACACTGTATGATTTCTCAGGTGATAATTCAATGGGTGGAAACTAACTCGCCACCCGTACAGAGGATCTGCATTACAATATCAAAGTAAATGAGTCACTCATCATCATAGTCAGCGCTGAACTGATCTAAATATAAACTATTCTGCCGCTTTATACCAATTCACCGGCGAGAAATTTCAAACATAAATGTCCACAGATGATAGTATCATAGTCTTGATTAGTCTTGATAATTTCCAGGGTTTTTTTTCACAACACTACCGCCACCGAAATGATTTATTAAATCTTAAGGTGGACGCAAATTGCCATAGCTATCAAAGTAGATAACTTTATAATCCTCCTTTTTATATGCGACCCAGTGGGTGCCTGGGTAATTTTTATCATTAAAATTGACTATAGCTGACTCATATTTCCATGGTCCACCTCGAGGCGATGCACTTCTCATATAAACACCACGAAAATGTGGAATTTTCATGGAGCTGGAATACTTCATCAAGTCACCATCAGTGAGAGCTTGGTGCAGTAATCCTCCTAGTTTTTTGGATTCAAATGTAACCCCAAACCAGAGTTGTAGGGTTTTAAGTATATTCCCTTGCTTAGAGCAACGGATTTCATGGTGCGGATGTGACGTTTACTCTCTTCTAGTTCTGCACTGGCATGCTTAGAGGTGTTAGTAGCTTTGGCTATACTAACTGCTCCACCTGCTGGAGCACCTGTTACACTGAGTTCAGCAAATAGTGGAATTCAAAATGTTGGTAAAATTCCACCAATTTCACATGACATGGGGAGAACTCGTGGCACTGGTGTCACTTTTTTCCTGCCTCCAGCATTTTCGAATGTTTCACGTGCATCATTCGGTGCGCTCTTCACTGCATTGGGACCAGGTTGCATTGAGCCTTTGACGGCTTGTATAATCTGCCGCAGTGGTATTTTGTTTTTCTTCACACTTCCTTCTCTACGTCTTTTCTGGCCGAGGGATCCAGTTGATCCCTTCTTCACACCAGCAGCAGCAGCAGCAGCAGTAGTCTTTAGACCCATGCCAAATTTATTTTTCACTTTCGTGATGTTACTCACACTCCAAGCGTCCGCCTTCTCTCTAAGACTGGCGTCATTAGCCGAAACTCGTTACCAAGCTTTATCCGCCAGAATTCTATCAGCTGCGTGTCTAGCTGGCAAATTAGTTTTATTTTTCGAATATGCTATATCATGCCCTTTACAGGCTTTATCCAATGGATTGATACCAGGATCACCGTGAGCCAATCGTTTAGTCAACCTTGTCCCTGGTCCGCAATAGTGTTAGCCAAGTATATGTAATTCAATGGGTAATTTGCTGATAATATCGTTGACAATACCTTTACCTTTGCGTGTGTTTGTACGTTTGCACACCATCATGATCTAGCAACAACTGAAGTGTAGTTCTATAAATACCAGTTGCCACGATGAAGTTCAAGCAACAAAGCGTGAAGCTGCCAGTAATGAATTTAGATAGGATTACCAAGGAAGGAATGATAAACAAAAACATCGTCGTGGCCCCCTTTTACACAACAGACTATGTGCTATTATCTCAGGACCTTCAAATTGCGGCAAAACAAATGCTCTGTTTGCCCTCATTACCCACCCCAATGGACTGAAATTTCAAAACGTGTACGTTTACTCCAAATCCCTGAATCAACCAAAATATCAGTTTCTAAAAAAAATTATTGGAAACTGTGAAAGTTATTGGCTATTGACCATTCCATGATCATGAAGATCTAGTCAAAGCCGAGGAAACTCATCCCAATTCCGTCATGATATTCAATGATGTCGCTTCCGAAAAACAAGATAGTATGCGAGCATTCTTTTGCATGGGTCGCCATCGAAGTGTAGACTGTTTCTATATTTGTCAGACCTACACGCGTATCCCAAAACACTTGGTACGTGATAATACAAATTTAATCATTCTCTTTCGTCAGGATGAAATGAATTTAAAACACATCTATCAGGATCATGTTAATAAAGATAGGTCGTACTTCGAGTTTAAAGAATTATGCTCGGCTTGTTGGAGTACCGATAAGCATGGGTTTATTACCCATGTACTATGTACCTTCTACAAAGACTGTGAATCGCACGAGGGGCGGTATCGTCAAGGCTTTGGTTGCTTTGTGTGTATATAAAAAGAGGCTAATTATTGAACCTTTAGCCAGTGTTGAATTGAACGCATAACCTTCAATATGCAGTCAACAGTTTTGCAAGAGGGGTCGGATATATAGCATCACATTGCTAAGGCAAGCAAAGCAATTCGTCGTAAATGTCAAACTTTGAAAATTGATAAAGATATTACGGAGCGGGCTATAAATGAAGCTTTGAAGCCTGTAATCACACCACTTGAAAAATTGATTGATCAAGGAGGAATGCAGAAGAAAAAGAAGAAGAGAAACGAAAATATTATTAAGAATGCAGATGATTATGAACAAGAAATGACAGTGAGTAGCCAACAACCAACGATGAGTCCAGAAGAAGATTCCAAGAATGCATTGGCCTCAGTTGTCGCAGAAGTGACTGATGAGGTATCGTCTGTCTAATCGTCTGACTGGCTAAGGTGATCTTGAATGGAGATACAATGACTATTGGTGACAAGCACTTTCAATTGACTTCAGGTCTGGCGGTTTTGATTTTTCACAAAAAATCCGACACAACGCATTTGACAATAACAGATCAAACACAATATGTTGACCTTTTGCATAGCAGTAACGGCCATCGAATGTATTACGATCCAAATAAGCCCATAAGAAAGAGAAATTCTACTGAAAAATTCATAAATATCATTGAACCTCTTATTGGAACGTCGGAAAAATTGGCAAAGGTTTAATACCAAAGTTCATGGTGGCTCCAAGCACAATGTCCCAAAAAATCGATTATATTCATCGGGATAATCCAAATGAAGTGGTTGAGAGACTTCGCTTGCTCACAGCATCTCAAGCCGCGGGCAATCCCAATCACTCCAAGGAAATCCTCTCCATTATCGAAGAACTACAAGAAGCTGAAATTATACAGGGTGTCCGAGATAAAATTGTACACCCAAATAACTATTGAATGAGGGCAGTAATCGAAAAATATTTCAACTAGAAGTTGTAGGGCTCCAGGTGGAAAAATAATGAGATGCATGTTTTGAGCATAAGTCTTCATGTTTTTATGCTACAAGCATAAATTCATTTTTTTCATAAGGCATCAAAAAATTTCTTGTAACAAAAGTTGTTGTACTCGATGAGACGAATCTAATAATGTCATACATAATGTGTTTTTTATGCTTTCTGAGCTCAAAAATACTAAAAATGGAACTTGTCAACGATATGCCAAATTCCGACACGACAGACAGAAAAATAGAGGAGAAACAAAAAGGCGCCAATGGATTGTTCTACTTGAAAAACGTTAGAACAAGTGCTCCATGTTCCCACCATTCACTTCAAGACACAACTCAAGTCAACGTCGGAAACTCTGCACAACATGTCGAAGAGCTTGTTGAGGAATGTTGGCAATAGCGTCTCTGATACGTGTTTTCATGTCTTCTGCAGTCGTTGGTCGATTTTTGTGAACTACATCTTTAATGTAGCCCTCTAAATAAAAGCAAGTGGATTTAGATCGGTTGATCACGGAGGCCAAAGAACAGGACCACCACGGCCGATCCAACGACGAGGAAACAGAACATTCAGATAATTCCTCACACCAAGTGCAAAATGCGGTGGCGCACCATCTTGTTGGAACCACATTCTTAGTCTTGTGTCCAAGTGTACATGGTCCAATAAAACTGGGAAGTCATGTTGTAAAAACTGTAAATAGCGTTGACCGGTGACTGTTCCGTTGAAAAAATACGGCCCAATCACTTGCCCTTTAACAATCCCACACCACGCATTTACACTCCACTGATGCTGGTGGTCAATGTGCTGAGTCCACTGAGAATTTTCCATAGACCAATAATGGGAATTATGACGGTTTAATGCGCCAATACTTTTAAGCGTCGCCTCATCACTGAAAAGGGCATTTAGGAAAAACTCAGGACTTTCGTTCAAGATCCCTATGGCCCAATGGCAAAAAGCAATAGGATTCTGTCCATCTTGTGCCAGACAGTACCTGTGTCAATCTGATATGATATGGATGATAACGACTCGATTTCAAAATATCGTGAGCTGTGCTTCGTGGAATACCTGAATCTCTCTCAATTTCTCTTGAAGAGATTTGAGGATTCATGTGAACCATGGTCAAAATGGTAAGGGTATGAGGATTGTCAGGATTCATCCGTTGTTGTCGTTGTCGTCGTTGCAGAACTCTTCCTCCGTCGATTTCTCTCGATAATCTGAATGCATGAAGCTGGGGGATGACGTAATCGGTTTCGGTACCGTTGTCGATACAATCGAGCGGCCCCGCGAAATGCACCTCGGCATTCTCACAAAACCAGTAGAATATCCACAACTTCATTTGCGGAATAAACCATGTTACGCGAAATCACTCAGAAATAATCTGAACTCAATAATGACCCGACTCGTACAAGCTAAGGAACAATAAATACGAAGGTACACCAGATAGCTTTGGTATTTACACTTTGGTGTTTACTACTTCTTATTTGAAGGCCATTTTCTGTTTAACGTGTCTGAATTGGGAATATTGTTGACAAGTACCCTTTTCAGTATTTTTGCTCTCAGAAAGCATTAAAAGCACATTATGTGTGCCGTCATTGGATTCGTCTCATCGAGTACAATAACTTTTGTTACAAGAAAATTTTTGATTCCATACGAAAAAAATTAACCTATGCTTGTAGCATAAAAACATGAAGGCTTATGGTCAAAACATGCATCTCATTATTTTTCGCCCTTAGAGCCCTACAACTTCTATTTGAAAGATTTTTTAATTACTGCCCTCATTCAATAGTTATATGGGTGTACAATTTTATCTCGGACACCCTTTATATTAAAGCCTACATTCGCCTGAATCATCTCATACTCATCACGAGTGTCGATGTGTTTGGACGACACCTGTCACACAGCAGCAATAAAATCACCGCTGCTGGAAGGATAGGGCCGCCAGGTGACGGATATAAACGTACTTCAGGAGAGAATTTTAGTTTGGAGGGCAGGAGGTTGTGACATTGCTGATGCTGTCGAGAAGTCTAATGCCGTTTCAGTGCATATTTTGCATGAACATCTGAAGGTGGAACTCAATAGAGTTGACAAAAAGTAGTAAGTAAAAAAAGTAAAAGTAGTAAGAGAGAAACATCAAGGATTTGACCACTACGATATATGAAGCGGTTCGAGAGAGCTGAGAGGAAACTAGGACTACACGGACACAAAATTGCAAAGGTTAATAATGAAAGAGATGGAGTCCAAGAAACTGAATATTAGCAGAGGAACTTCACCTCTCGGCCCGGCGAAACTATTGAAGAAGACCCGTTGAAATTCGTGGTCTGGATGAAACTTGGCAGGCTGATCTCGTAGATATGATACAATATGCACAGGCAAATCGAAATTATCGATATCTTCTAACTATCATAGATATTTTCTCCAAATATCCTTGGGCCATTCCTATTAAATCGAAAAATGTCAATGATGTTGTGGATGCTATGAAACTCGTCCTGTAAGAGGGTCGTATTGCAAAAAAAACTCCACGTCGATCAAGGCAAAGAGTTTTACAATAAAAATTTTCCAGCCTACATGAACAAAAATAAGATACACATGCACTCCACCTCCCTGGCATTTCAACATCCATGCTGTTGCGCGGATGTCAATTTTTCTCTAGAAAAAGCATTATTAACGTGATAATTGGATTGAAAAATATCTCAGCGATGATAGAGATGTAATTGAGTGCCATTCCCACCCTTTCGTGCATTGTATCTCATCAAATTAATTGAAATATTGAAAATCTATTGAATGATAGTAAAAGGTAAAAGGCGAGGGGCTCCGCGAGATGGCGACAGTCTTAATGCAATTGTCAGCTGAGCTTTCAGTCGGTAACTTGGTAGAAAAAAATACAAGCTCCGTTCTTCGGGTTTGGACGGCCCCCCGAGTAGAGTTAGTACCCTTTCAGCAGAGAGATGACGACATGATACACTGATGGCTGAGTGAGTTGCCTATGCTGGTAACTCGGCAGTAGCACTCCCGCTGTCATGGCAGTAAGATGAAAAAGCGATGAAGTTCTCCTCGTTCTCAATGGTTTTTGTTAATTTTCAGCCAAGAGTTGTCATAGAGAAACTGTACATGCTTTCTCCAATGAATAATTAATAAATAAAATCCATTTTTTCTATTTCGAAAACTCTAGATCACATATAGACCTAATCTATTATAATTTGGATTTAGAGGAAAATTTCTATTTAAAAATGATTCTCCGAACCAACAAAAAAGAAATTAAAAAAGTGGTCGGGGTTGTTGGTCGCTCGCTACGCTCGCTCCCATTGTTGTTGCGTTGAACTACTATCTTCCCGATTAATCTCAACACAATTCGTAACGCGACTTTTTTCTTTTATTCGGCCCTTGACGAGCCTCGTAACGAACTTCCTGATAGACCGAAATATTAACCTAGAAATTTAAGGGGTGGGGGGAATTTACTCCCGTCCGAATGGGATGTAGACAAAGTCAATGCCTATCGATCGCGATCAAAATCCCT
>JAPYZM010003481.1:0-15616 GCA_030522845.1 Psyttalia concolor
TTGAGATGAAAAATATTGTTCGTAACACGTGAAAAAAGTGGTTTTTGACTCATGGGATTATATCACTCGCCTTCGGCTCGTGATATAAACCTCCCACTCCCCAGAAACCATTTTTTTTCACTTGTTACGAAGTATACTGTTTCGTCTCAATATGTCGAAAATAGTATATTTCATAACAAGTGAAAAAAAAATGGTTTTTGGCGAGTGATATAATCCCACGAGTCAAAAATAGTACATTGTGCAACTAGTGCGTAAAGTAGCACTTTTCCGCATGAGTGCTAAGCGATCGCACGAGGTGAAAAAGGCGATACGCACGTGTTGCACACCTAATTTTTTGCAATACCTGCCAGAATTTGCTTTGAGGGGAGGTTTGAGGGCAAAATGGTTTTTTTGTGTGCGCAGTGCGGAAAAGTCAAGATCGTGTGTAAAGTGAAATTCGAGTGCGTAAAGCTTCGCTTTACACCCGATTTCTGACTTTTACGCACACTGTGTGGAAAAGTACCACTTTACGCACGAAAACCGGTACCGAAAAGTGAACTTTTTGGGCAGGTATTGCAAAAAACTTGTTGAGGAATAAGTCGACTTCAATCGACTTACTCCTTCACTCCTGAATTACTCTAGCACGAGATACATACAAAGGGTGTAATTGGCATTGATGAGTCTGGCAGCGGCATCCGGAGGGAGGGTACTAAGGGCGTCTTTGTGTGCCAGCAGTGACATTTGCTGGGTATTCCTCATTTCTCGGTCATCCATCAATCGAATATCACGTCTGTGGCCCACTGTGTGCAACTGGGACAACCTACGGGGAAGACTAGCGTTTACAGGGGACTCTGACTACGCAGTAAATAATCTTAAGCGATAATTGGGGCATGAGTATATGAATTTTCACCTTTTGAAGTGAATTTCAATGCTTTCATTCTGTCAAATTTCAATGCTTCCAAAATTTTATTAAATTATTCCCTCCAGAGGGTTCAATTGATTATCCTATAAATGTTTAAAACAAATAAAACTGCAAAAAATCAAGTCATTTTTTAAAAAACCGATATACCAAAATTCCTAACGCTTGAAGTTAAATCATTACAAATCTCCGATTCAGAAGTAAAACAGCGCAAAAAGTGTGGATATTTATGACGAGTCGTTTCTAGACAAGAAATTCCAAAGAACTTATTTAGAAAAACAGAATTCCTTGAATGCTGTTCAATGCAAAAATATTCAATTCGAAGTGACATTTGGACTCGAACTCCTGGGGGGCCTTGTTTACCTCCAATAGTAAACATTAAAAATTTGCCACTGATCTCCTACCATAGTTTCATGTAATCGAGCATCTCATTATTTATCCGCCTCGTAAAAACTATCTTTACCTTCTCTATCTTCACTCAGCCAAAGATTAACAGATAAAAAATAATCAATTCTATTGTGGATGTAGCAACTATTATGTAAATAGTCGGCTGAAGGTCTTCAACCGATGGCCAGTTGCAAGTTCTTATAAGAATTCACAACAAATTTCATTAATTATAATAATGGTAATGATAAAAATAAAAATATGTTTGCAAAATCTATTCAAAAGTGTCCTCTTTATCGCTCTGAGTCCTTAAGTTTTACTCTCGAGGAAGGAATATAAAAAATCTCAAGTAATGTCTACCACTTACTTTTGCGCAAGTTCAACTCTTTCCTCAGAGGCATCACTTTTCTCCGGCACCTTGCCAGCTTTCACTTCCAGGGGCTGTTCACTTAACGTCGGCGCTTTGCCACCAACCCCCCTCCTCATCTCTTCATTTAATCTTATGGAATTGGAAAGTCTCAACTGCAGGGTATCTCTTTCCTCCAACAGCTGCATCAACTCGTGAGTCAACTCCTCGCATCTCACATCTCTCTGATGAAGCATATAGAGCGCCACGTCGAGTTCACTCGAGGTAAGAGATTGTTCCCTTAATCCGTGAGATTCTTCCCCACTGGGGGACGAACTCGATATTTGTTTAGCTAATGCATTCTCCAACAAGGAGCACTCCGTGATCTTACTCTCTAACTTTTTCTGCAACGACTCCACCTCCACCTCCTTCGCCTCCAATGTCCTCTGGAGATCTATCAGTCTCGCTGAAGCTTCGTCCTCCACAATTGCCTCGTGAGCAGGAGAAACTCCCTGGGCGTGGAGTTGCTGAAGAGCAGAATTCAGAGATGTTTCTAACTGAGTTTTTTCATTGTACAAAGCGTTCACTTTGTCCTGAAGCTCTTGGAAAATTCTAGGGTACGTATTCTCGTTCAGAATGTACTTCAAATCCTCAACCTCCGCTTGTTTGACACTCAATTGTTCCCTCAAAAGTTCGATTTCCGAGATAATTCCCTCGTTTTCTTTACATTTAGGACAGACTTGACAATTTGGTTTCTCTAATTTTGATTGGAGGTTAGTTACGATTGACTGCAGAGATGTCAATTCATTTTCTTTGGAGTGAAGCTGCTGAATTTTTTCGTCTATTTCTGATGTTAAAGTGGTGATTGATGATGTCAAACGTATGATCTCTTCCTTTGAGGATGACAAATCGTTTTCTAAAGTGGAAATTGTGTCTTTATTTACAGTGGATTCGGTTTTGAGAGCTTCCACTAGCCATTCACTTTTATCCAGTGATTCCTTCAAGGACTGCAGCTCTTGATTCTGATTGTCAATCGTAGAAATCAGTGTTTCACGATTTAATGAGAGTTCTTGAAGTCTTGATGTTATGGAATCAATTTCTTCAGTTTTCTCTTGCAATGTCGTCTGTAACTTCGATGACAGTTCAGTAATTTCTGCTTCTTTACGGGACAATTGTCTTGATAAATCTTCTTTAGTTTCGATCAATTGATGTGTCAAATCTTCTTCGCGCTCAGTCAATTTACGATTCAAGTCTTCCTCTCGTTCACTCAATTTACGAGTCAAGTCTTCTTCCTGCTCAGTTAATTTACGAGACAAATCTTCCTCCCTCTGAATTAACTTACGAGATAAATCTTCTTCCTGTTCACTTAGTTTTCGCGACATGTCCTCCTCTGTTTCCATCAACTTTTTATTCAAATTATCCACGTTAACTCGACAAGTTGCTGCTTCGATGGTCACACCTTGCAATTGTTGGATCTGCTGTCTCAATTCGGCCACTTCTTGAACCCTGACGTTCAATAATTCGGTGACATTGGATAGAGTTTCTTGGGTCTCATTGAGATGCTGCTGGGAAGCATTCAGACTATCCTCCAACAATCTAATTTTATCGTTTCGTTCACCTATTTCGTTCTCTAATTCTGGAACTTTGAATAGAGTCTTTTGTACTTGACTGAGTTCAGACTGAGAAGCATTCAAACTCTCTTCCAACAATCCAATCCTGTCGTTCCGTTCAGCCATTTCATTCTCTAATTCCGGGACCTTGGATAGAGTCTTTTGTAGTTCATTGAGCTGATGTTCAGCGGCATTCAGACTCTCTTCCAACAGTCCAATCCTTTCGTTCCGTTCAGCCATTTCGTTCTCCAATTCTGGGATCCTAGTTAGAGTCTTTTCTAGTTCACTGAGCTGCCGCTCCGAGGCACTTAACCTCTCTTCCAACGATGCAATCCTTTCATTCCGGTGAGCTATGTCGTTCTCTAATTCTGGGACTTTGGATAGCGTATTTTGTAGTTCACTGAGCTGATCCTGAGAAGCACTCAAACTCTCTTCCAACGATCCAATCCTTTCATTTCGTTCAGCTAATATATTCTCTAGTTCTTGTGAACGTTGCAAGGCCTCACCCAGCATAATCTCATGATTATTCTCCACCTCAATTCTCTTTTGATTCGCAATGTCGAGATTAGCCCTGCATTCCGTCTCCAAATTCTGACATTTCTTCAGGCTCTCATCGAATCCAATCTTCATCTCGTCAGTCTGATTCTTAGATTCTTCGATCTCTCTCATTCTTTCACTCAAGGAAATCTCAATTGCCAGTCTCTCACTCTTCTCAGCCTCGATTAATGTTCTCAGCTGTTCATTCTCTGCTGCCAACATCTCCAAGGAGTCCTGAAGTTCGTCGTATTGCTCTTTGGAGACCCTTTCCATCGTTGACTTGTCACTTTCACAAGTTTCGAGGAATGTAGATTTCTCACCAATGTCTCTCTCAACTGTCCCAATCTTACTCGCCAACTCCTTATTTCGGATTTGAAGTACTTCAACTTCACGATCTTGACGTTCCTTCATCTCAGTGAATCTTTCATTGGCAGCTATCAGAACGTCAATTCGTTTCAACAGATTGTCTCGTTCTTGAATGGTCTTGGTATGTTCCAATTTAGCTTCGCTCAAATTCTTTTCTAATTGAGTGATTTGGGATTTGAGTTCGTCTTCGATTGCTGAATCGAGGTCGCACAAACTTGCTGAGGATTTCTGGAGTTTCAATTGCTTCTGAAGATTATCATTCTGGACCTTGAATTCTTTTAGTTTTTTCACCAATTTTCCACTTCGAATCTGCCCCACTTTAATGTCCTCTGTCAACTTTAGCTTTTCGTCCTCCAAGTCTTTAATTGTGTCTCCCAATTCAGCAATTCTGGCTCTGAGCTGGGTTTCTCCGGTGCAGGTCGGAGCTAATACTAATCCAGAACCCAAGTCAGCATCCTGACCATTCCAACCCCACTCCTCTTCATCATCCAGCTTGATCTCCTCGTCATTAAGTGGTGCTGATAATTCTGAAGAGTGCTCAAGCCTCATCTGCTCTGAGACGATTTCTTCTCTAACCTCTGGCGCTTGAATTACTGGAGGTGTAGTCAAATCATTTATCCTCTGTCGTAATGATCGAATTGTCAATATGATTGCATCCAATTCTGTAACGTAATCATTTATGCTGACCTCTTCAGTAGTTCCTCCATTTTCAATCAGACGTTTTGCATTGGTAATAAAATTGACTATCAAATTCTGCAAGTGCTCCTTATCTCTAGTTAGAGTTTTGATCTTTGTATCAGTAGAGTCTTGAGATATTGTCAAGTTCTCAACAGATCTCGCGATGAATTCTTGACGCTGAAGCAATTCAGCGCGCAGCTGATTATTCTCCTCGGTCAAAAGGTGAACCTGCTCCTCATAAGTTCTGACAGTTGATTTCATTGCGTCTGATTCGGCTGATAAATGCACCAGTTCTTCGTTTTTCTCCCTGAGTTGTCTAATTTCAAGTTGATAGGAAGAGATTTCGTTGGTCAGTTGATGAAGTTGAGAGGACAATTGAGTTTTTTCAATCTCAATGTCTTCTAATCGTTTTCTGAGAGATGATGTGTCTTCTGTGGAGTTGTCAAGGTCCCACGGGGCTGGGGCATTGAAGAGCTTGGCAGCATCAAATAATTTGGGAGCTGGCGGGACTTCTTCCACTGCTACTGGAGCTGAATTCACTAGGTTCTCAACTGTCAGTCTTTCTAACTTCAAATTTTCCAGCTTCTTGGAGACATCATCCTTCTCAATCTGCAATTCTTGCAATTTTACATTTAACTCTTCGAGTTCTTTCTCCTTTTCTTGATGACTCTGGGATAAGTTTAGGTTAAGTTGCTCAAAGTGTTGAGCTAGAGCAGCAATTTCTCGAGTTTTTAGTAATTCTTCATCGAGAACAGCATTTCTGTCGCTTAAATTAATAATTTGCTCGTGCAATTGCTGAATTCTCAATTCATTGTCTGAATTTCTGGCTAATAAATCATTGAATTGAGCCAATGATTTTCTAGCTTCTTGAGACTCTTCATTACACTGCATCTCTTGGGTCCTCAGATTCTCTCGCATTTGTAGGAAGTTCGCTATAGAATTCGCCAATTCGTTGTCTAAATTCTGAATCTCGGCATTTCGCTCCTGTAGTTTGCCTTCCAATGCATTCACCAATCCCTGACATCTCTCGCAGTGATCGCAGGACTCGGGAGGATGGGAATTCTTCAGCTCGACTATCTCATTCTTCATAGATTCAATAACTCGCAATCGTTCAGAGGATTCTGTCTCTGTATTCTCCAGGCGCTCGTGAGTTTGTGCGTGTTTGGAAGACAACATTCCATTTTCTGTTCGCAGGGTTTGAATAGTATTCAGTTGGTCGACGTATTCGGTCTCCATTACCTGCATTCTAACCCCTAATTCGCGAGCTTTTTCTTTGGCCTCCTCTAGTTCTTGTTCTAGGGTTGTTTTTGACGTCTTCACGGCTTCCAGTTCTGAGGCAATTAAATCCTTAGATAATTTCTCAGATTCAATTTCCGATGTTAGCCCATTAATCTCTTGACTCCTCTGGCCGATAACGAGGGTCAGGGATGAAATCTGCTCGTTTATATCCGCAATTTCAAGGGTTAATGCTGCAATTTGTTGATCTTTGGAAGTTATTTCCGAAGATTTACTCTCAACTTCAGCAGTTAAAAGCTCAATTTGATCTTTTATGGAGTTAAACGTCTCCTCTGACTCTCTTATTTGTGTCTTTAATTCTTCAATAGTTTCCGAAGCTAGTCGTTGATTTGACGCCGACGTTTCTTCAATATTTTTCAACTCTTCCTCCCTCTGGACCATTTGTTCAGTCAAAAGTACAATTTTCTGGTTGGCCAAGTTCAATTCTGACTCAGTGATTTGTTTGTAAGACTCGAATTCCGTAGTCACAGAATCCCTCATCAATTTTTCACTCTCGATTGATTGAGATTTCTCCTCAATTTCACCTGAGAGTTTTTGCACTTCCAATTGTAGAAGTTTCGTATTATTATGAAGACTGGAAATTGTGTCATTGGCTGTGTTCAGCTCGTCTGATAATCTCTGGATTGTATCAGATGCATTTGTCTTACCCGCATAAGAATCAATCAGCTGCTGTTCCAATTCCTTCATTTTATTGATCTTTATTTCCACATCGGATTGCACCTGCTGGAGTTTATCATTGATTTCTTCTTTTTCTGATCTTTCAGTGGTCCATTTCTCCTCGAGATCGTGAGCCTTAGCTTCCAACTCTTGACAATGAGCTGTTTTTTTCTTGAGATTTGCAGCAATTACCTTCATCTTTTGCAATTGCGCTTGACTAGTGGCATTGGCATCCTCTAATTCTTTTTCTAAATCAATAATTCGTTGCTCTAAGGATGTTTTAATCTCCAGTGTTACGTTCTCCCCAATAATTTTGTCTTTCTCCTCTAGAATAGTAGCCAATTGATTGCATTGACTCGTCTTATCGTTCAATTCAATTATTATTTCCTCTAGCCTCTGGTTCTGCATTCCGATGTCCTCCATGTGTTTCAGCTTCAACTGTTCAATCATCCTGTAGGCATCACTCAATTCCACTCTTATCGCCTCGATATACGACGTGTGATTCTGTAACTGATGATTCAAAGAAACAACCGAAGATAAAGCTTCCTCTTTAGCTGACATTTCCACCGCAATTTGTTGAATTAAATTTTCTTTTTCTTCTAGTAAAGTCGAGAGAGTTGATTCTTTCTCATTCAGTGATCCTACCAATTCACTCACTTTAGTACTGGTTTCACTGAGCTTTTCTTGAAGGTCGGTAATGAAAGCCTCTAATTTATTGATGGTTTCGTCTTTTTCTGTCACTACTTGAGACAATTGCGCGATTTTATCTTCAAGAGCCGATGTCACTCGCAATTGTTGCTCCAGTCCCAGTTCTTTCTCCTCTAGGGAACTTAAGAAAGTTGCTTCTTTCTCAGCCAATGCTGTCAACAATTCATTCACTTTAGTGCCAGTTTCATTGAGTTTTTCATTAAGATCAGCGATGACAGACTCTAATCTATTGATCGTGTCTTCTTTTCCGGTCATTTGTTCAGTCAAGTCGTCAATTTGACCTTCAAGATTGGATTTTTCAGACAATTGTTGCTGCAATCCCATCTCCTTTTCCTCCAATGAAGTTAAGAAACTTGATTCTTTCTCAGTCAATGCTGCTATCAGTCCATTCACTTTAAAACTGGTCTCACCAAGTTTCTCATTGAGATCGTTGATAACGGATTCTAATCTGTTAGTCGTTTCTTCTTTCTCAGTCAATTTTCGAGTTAACTCATCAATCTTATCTTCAAGATTCGATTTCTCTTTCAATTGTTGCTGCAATCCCATTTCTTTTTCTTCCAATAACGTTAAGAATGTTGACTCTTTGTCACTTAATGCTGCTAGCAATTCATTCACTTTAGTGTTTGTTTCACTGAGCTTCTCATTAAGTTCAGCGATGACAGACTCTAATTCATTGAGCATTACTTCTTTGCCTGTAATTTCTCGGTTCAATTCAGCTATTTTATCTTCAAGGATCGCTTTTTCCTCCAATTGTTGTTCCAATTCCATAATTTTCGCCTGAAGTGTCGCAGAGTTATTCTTATTTTCAGTAATAACTTCGTTCAAAGTAGCAATTTCGGATCGAGAACGCTCCAATTCATTGTATTTATCTTTTAATTCCAGGTCTAGCGAATCTGATCGATTAGTCAAGTCGTCAATGATGACTTTCAATCGATCATTTTCTTCATTCTTGCTCTCCACTTCCACCTTCAGCAATTGTAATTCATAAGATAACTGGGTAACAGATATCTCAAGTGATGATTTGTTTAATCGCAACTCCTCAGTCTCTCGCTCTAGTTCCATCCTAGCACCGGAAATATTTTCAAGTTGTTCTTTTAATTTTCTGACAATTGAATTGGAATCATCAATTTCTGATTGAAAACTTGTCATTTTCTGCTGGAACTCGACATTTGCAATTTCTGAGTCTGATTTTTCGGAAGCTAATGTGGAGGAGCATGACTGATAAAGACTCTCTTTCTCGATGAGAGACTCCTGGCAGCTCTGAGCCCCTTCAGCAACCGAAGTCGCAAAGATTTCTCTCTCTGCAAGAGCAGAATGCAGAGAATTTATCTCACCCTGTAACGTTATTATCGTCACTTCGTTATTTTTAAGTGTATCCAATAACGACTGGATTTCTGTTTGCAAAGAAGCAACAAGACCCGTTTTATTCTCCAGAACTTTCTCCATCGATGTCAGATTGCTATCGAACTCTGCAGTCATTCTTTCCTTTTCTTCTGCTAGTGTCAGCTCTTTAGCCTGCAACAGCGCCTCCAGCCATTCAATTTTCCTCTCGAATTCTTGAATACTTTTGGCTTTTTCCTCTACTTCATCCTGTAATTTTGGAATTTGACTTTCTGAAGACATTAGCATGACTTCTTTATCTTTTAATCTGTCTTCAATGATGGAGACTGTTGTCTTAAACTCTGCCTCGAGAGCAGATATAGAGTCTTCTTTCAGCTGCAGTTGTTTATTTAAATGAATGTTCTCTTCTTCTGTCAATGATTTTTCCTTCTGCAGAGAATCAATTTTGATTTTCAATTCATTATTTTCTTCTTTTACTTCTTCAAGGATTTTTTCGTTGGCATTGATGAGCTCCTTTAGCGAAAGTATCTCCTGGTTTTGGTCAGACAATTGAGACTGCAGATTATTCATCCTCTCGCGGCTCGTCTCTTCGAGTTCCTTGGATTTCTGGGCTAATTCTGAGATTTCCGTCGATGATAATTGGAATTTCTCAGCAATCGAGGATTTTTCAATATTCAAGTGTTCAATTTTCTCTTCCATTTCTGTAAATTTGGATTGAACTGCTGATAGACTCTTGATCAATTGTTGACACTCTGTTATCTCCTCCTGTTTTTCGGATAATTCTTGGTTACTCCGGAGGAGAGTCATCTCCAAGTCCTCTATGAGTTGTAGTTGTTGTTCAATTGCTTGCTTACAATTGGAGATCTCTGCTGCCAGAGATATCAAAGCAGTCTCGTCACAGAGATTCGTGAGGTTCTGCTTTAACTCTGCATTTTGAGCTTCGAGAGCTGTCAATTTTACTTCGTAATCTTCATTTTGATAACTCACTTTTTCCTGGAGTTTAGTTAACTCTATTACCAAATCGTTGTTCTCCTGAACGAGATTCTCGATTTTCTGGTGGAGTTCTGCCGCTTGTTCCTGGGGTTCGGACAGTTTTTCCTCTGAAATAATTAGAGCATCCATCTTCGTGGATCCATCGTTGTTATCTGAGATCCTTTCGAAAGACTCGGTGGAATCTGTGTCGGAGGATTTTTTCTCAACTGTCGGATCCTTTTGCCTGAATTCTCGAAGCTGCATCTCTAGGTTTTGGTTTTGCTGAGTTAGTAAGTCAACTTGTTTCAGAAGTTCGTTACGGTTCTCCTCGATCGACTCGAAGGAGTCGGTGACTGGTAGTTTGTTATCGTTGGATTCCGCATTTTGGAGGGAAGCACTGGTTGTTTTCTGGAGTTTGTCGCGGTTCAGTAACTCTAATTGGTCTTCTAATTCGACGACTTTGAGCTCAGCGGTCACACGGAGGTTCTCACAATCTGCATTCTCGGCTTCAAGTGCGGAAATCTCTTGTTTCACGTTGTGAAGCTCTAAAATTCACCCAAAATTATGGAAATTAGATGTCAGATAGTTAATAATCGGGAGTATCGCCTATTCTACTTTAATCTGACAAAATCTCTACTATCTCGAGTATATGACACTATTTTTTTTACCAATGAAGAGTCATAAAACATTGTAGAGAGTGAAAATTAAATGAAGAAATTGTCTTGAAAAAAACACTCTTGGATCATTTGGAAAAAAGCGATGAAAACGCAATAAATTAATAATGGAAAAAGAATTTTGTTGGAACTCTAGCGAATAAACTTCCATTTCCCTCCTATTTAGGGAGATGACGAGAATTTTCTTCGTTCTAGTGGCAAAAAATAATTTTATTACTTCAAGAAAAAAGGATTATCTAAGATTGCGAAGAACACTAATGACTCAATTAATTGATGATCACTTTGCGTTGAAGTATTTATCAATTTTTTTTCTTGTAGTACGAAAACATGAAATAAGAATTCGATTGCAGTATTTGAAAATAATTGTGAAGACTTGATTGAAATTTTGTAAAGATTTGTCAGAATAGAAGAAAGAGAAATAAGTTAAGAGTAAATGTTGATGATTCCAAAATGCTCCAAAAAAAATTAGTCTCCAAACAACTTTGGAGATAGGTTTGGTGAATACCGGAATAGTATATTATGCAACATGAGCGTAATGGTGTTTTTGGCTCGTGGGAGGTTGTAATACGAGCCGAAGGCGAGTGTTACAATCCCACGGGCCAAAAAACACCATTACGCACAAGTTCCATACAATATTTTATGTCATTGTGCCCGTAATCCGCGATTTAACCGAGCGAAGCGAGGTTATATGGCATAAAACTATTTCTCAATTTTTTCAAATTCATTTCTATGTATAGCATATAATTATTTTGCTTTCTCTGATGGACTGCATCTTGGAAAATGTAGTCTACTTCTTGTTTCTCCCGAGGAATCCGGAATTTCTAGTGGAGTCGGAATTACCTTGCATAAGATCCAATTTCTGATTCTCCAAGGTGGCAATAGCTTCGACATGTGCTTGAATAACACCAGCTTGAGCCTCAACCTTACTCTGAAGTTCATCAATGCGCGTCTGCAACTCAACTGACGACGCTGCACAAAATGGAAGACCGCATTTACATAAACGAAAGACCATTGAATTAATTAGTGATATATTATTTGAGTAGGGAAATGGTAAAAAGAGTCATCTCCAAATGTTTCATCCACGTTATTCTGCAAATAAATCGTTCGGATTCTTAACATAAATTTCATTCCAACGATACTTATACAAAATAACGTGACGATTTACCACTTTACCACCAATGCATAATTCTGATTATCCAATTGACATTTGAGTGAGGTAATCTTTGACCAATATCAGTAGGCATCATGTTCAATTATTCAATTAAAAACGTTAAATAATTTTAAAACCATCACCATTGAATTATTTTGCCAGAAATCCTCAATTAAAATGTTTTAGAAAATTTTTTACTTTCCCCCATGATTCCTACCTTTAAGTTCGTCAAAGTCTACTAGACTCAGCTGTAGGTTACCTTTCTCCTCCTCCAACAGTGCAACTTGATTTCCAAGCTTCACCAATTCTGCATTAGCATCCGACACCTGATTCGGAACAATATCAAATGTGACCCATAAACAACGATAAAATTGGTATGAATTACTAAAATGAGAAAATGAGTTGAACTAAAAATTCTTCCTCCACTCCCCCCAACAAAAAATAGATTCAAGAATCTCAAACGGTAACCCACAACTCATCTCCTCATTAGAAAGAATAATCCAACTAATACCCAACCATTTTAAAGTTTTCTAATCGTTTGTTAAGATTTCTGAGTTTGCTCTTGTGCTGTGCCTTCAGCTTTATCATATTCTTATTCAGCTCATCCAGCTCCTTCTTCAGCTTCTGCACGTCTTCACCACCATCAACCTTAGCTTTGTCCTCCTGAGTCTTCTTGAGTTCTTCAATAATCCCCTCCAACTCGACAATCCTGTTATCCTTCTCATGATTCAACTCGCTCTGAAGTTGCAAATTTGCAACAGTTTTCGTTAACTTTTCGTTCTCATCCCTGAGCACTCGATTGTTCTCTTCTAATTTACTTATCTCATCTAGATCGTTGATCTTTCGTTCGTTCGAAGAAGAGCTCTGGAGCTCTGTCAGTCTCAACTCACGTTCCTCAAGCTGAACAATCAAATTATTCACTTTATCCTTGAGACCGGTTTCGATGAGAATAAAATTCTCCTGCATCGTTGCCATTTCCCTCCTCATCTCCGCCACCATTTCCTCTGATGAGGTGCACTGATCGGTTTGATCAATGGCCTTCTTCCTCTCGTGTTCCATCTTATCCAGCGTTTCTTCAAGCTCAATGACTCGATTAGACTTGTCCTCCAATTGGCCTAACAAGTGCTCATGCTTATCCTTAAAAGATGTCTCCATGAGAACAAAATTCTGCTGCATCGTTCTCATTTCATCCTTAGTTTCTTCCAAAGTATCTAAGGTTGTTTTTCCTTTTTTGGAGAGATCTTCGGACATTAAAGTCACCGCCTTCATCTTCGAATCGATAACCGAGTCTTTCTCCTTGAGATTATCCTGCAGATCGATGATTATTGCCTCCAGCTCATGGATTTTCATGTTTAGCTCCTCAATTTTGTTGTCTTTCTCCTGAATGTGATGGGCATCTTTTGGAGTTGGTTGAGGCAAGAGGGAGATGGGAGTGATGGGAACTGGTATGTAGATCTCCTTCTGCAAATCAGTCTCGTTTATTTGCTTTCTTATCTCCTCAACTTTTTCTTCCACTGCTCGATTGGACTCAGTTATTTCTTTACTTCGCTGCTCAAAGATTTTTCGATTCTCGGCTAATTTCTTCTGAAGTAAGTGAGACTTTGCCTTCGGAGTTTTTGCCTCGCTGATGTCGTTGACGTCCACTTCATCTTCGATTTTTGGAAGTGACGCATCGAGTTTTGAAGAGTCGAGGGATGTTGAGGGGTCTGCGCTGCGTCGTGACAATTTCGTTCGAGATTTGATTTTTGATAATTTGTTGACGTACGCCTGCAAGTAAAATTGACAGATATTTAGAACATAAATAATGTTATTTTACCGTTCTACACTAGCAATAAGACAACGTGGGTGACCTTGGAAGGTTCAACGAGATTCCCCAGCTTTTCCGTATCAAATTCATTAAATTTCTTGACTATAAAAAATGGTTCAGGTTCGAGAGATTGTTTAATTTATTTTCGGAAGTCTATAGAATATTTTTGACAGTAGAAAATCCCCATCGGATGAAAATTGTGGTATAAAAGGGGCTGAGCGCATTTCCAATAACTGTTCAATTTCCGCGAAATTTTTCTCATTAAAGTTCTTCCCAAAAACATGGAGACAGAATATTTTTCCTAAAAATAGAATTTTTTCGACTAATCTAATTGAAAGTCCTCACTTTTTTGGAATTTGTAAATTAAAAATGGATAATTTTCAAGTATTTCCACCAATTTTAATATTAAATAATAATGTTGCAAGCAAAAGCACAAAAAATCCCAATTGTCTTCCACGAAAAAATGTTTTACAAATAAAAAGACCTTAAATGTTTTGGTATTATTAGGGAAAACAATTGTCTAGTGCCAAAATTCCAGAAAGTTATGAGTATGATCTGATTTTTCCCTGATAAAGTTCCGGTATTCAGATATCCCTGACGCCTGAATACCCTATCATCGCAATGACCTCGAGCCTAATGAAAAGATTCCGATATAAAATGAAATAATTACCTGAACTTCCTCCTCTTTCTTCTTCAAATCAACTTGATTCTTTATCATAATGTCTTTGTAACTGATGATTTCCGATTTTTCCTGTTCCTGGGGATTAGCTCCACCGATTGTATCGGGTGCAGTGTCCTCAGACAGTCCAGGAGGCTCCTCGGCGCCACCCGACATCGCAACGTGTGCTAGCGTGATAATTAAAAACCAATTCATTATTTACCTAGGTTGATTTATGATTTTAGACGCATGAAATTGTGACTACTGTCGATGAGTTTTGTTAGATTATTAATAAATAATTAGCATGAATAAATGTATCAGTTAAATTTAGTGGCAGTGATGTTTAACGCTGGTGACAGGGTTTGTCCGACTGTTCCCTAGTTTCGCGAACTAATTGGATAGGAGATGAGTGGGGTAAATTGCATTAACATACACCTATGGAAATTCCAATTTTTCTGTGTTTTAGGTTCTCAGTGTCTGAAGGTCTGAGGTAGTTGAAGAAGAAGGTGATTCGTTTGTTAGGAAGGAACAATTTGTTTGAAATAAAGTGATTGCTGTGACATCCATAAAATGCAATTGTGAAGTGATTACCACTGTTGATTAGATGATTATTTAAGAAGCGATCGGCCTCGGATATTTGTTTTTAGAAAGTTCCATGAGGGAAGAGCAACTTAGTCAAGAATATTTAGTCCTGAATTAAGGTAAAACACTTCTCGCCCAAGATTCCTTTGCTTCTTGTCACTCATGAAAAATTATCTGGTGATTTTCAGTAACATCCATGATCATCAAGCTAGTTAGATTAGTGATAATTGAAATGGGGTCATTTAAAATCAATTTTTTATAATTACTTTACCGTAAGAGAGGTAATTACCGAGCGGTTGAGAGTAACCCACTCGTCCTAACGGAATAATTCAATTATTTTCCAGTCAAATATCGAGTCTACAATTTCAAAAGTAATCATTTGTTTTTGCTGCAAAGAAAAGGACATTTTTTTAAAGGAAAAACGTGTGGGAATATCGAGCAATGACTTTTGCAATTACTAAATCGATTTATGTAAAAATCTCCATTAGGCTTTTCCTTTTTTGATTAGCATAAAAAAATACTTTCCTGCTAATTTAAAAAAAAATTGTATCTTGACGCAAGTACGGCTTGTTTGAGAATTCTCCTGTTTTTCTCTCAGTGTTCAGAGGAATTTCTCGGATACATTAAATTGGAATAATTCTGAGCGCTCTGTGACATATGAAATAATATTGGGATTTGGAGAGTAACTACTCCGTATTCAGATGAGACAACGAAAAATGGCCATTGATAACTATTAATATTTCATTAATTTCAAATGGAACGGTGATACTGCTCGACGTCTGATGTTTAATTACATCTGGTAACTACCCTCCTTAAAGTACTGAATTAATATTTTCATCACGCTGTGACGAAGAAGTGTTTTTCCGACACATTGAGATGAAAAATATTGTTCGTAACACGTGAAAAAAGTGGTTTTTGACTCGTGGGATTATATCACTCGCCTTCGGCTCGT